>SOPF01026506.1:1256-25847 GCA_012979155.1 Hypericum perforatum | reverse complement strand
ACACGTCAAAATCGTAGGCATCCACTCATAGGTTAGGCATGTCTAGCATTAACTAATGATTAACCCTCTCACAAAAAAAACTAATGATTAACCCGGATCAAATATTATTTGTACTAAAATTTTAAGATAATAGTTACATAAATTCTTCATTTTCATAAGCATCGCTGTTACTAACACTGTAATAATCTCAAACCGATCAGACATATGGTAAACATAAACCGAGGAAATTACAAGCCAATTATGAGACATAACATTAAAAACTAGAACGTAAAACAACTATGTCCACCAAGTCCTAATTAACATGATTAGGGGTGAGCAAAAAATCCATTATCCATAATCCAAATCCGATATCCAAATTTTTTTATGGATTCAGACTCGGATAATTTTATGTTCGGATTTGGATTCCTATCAACCAAGGACGGAGTCAAAAAAAATTTCAATGGTATAATATATATTTTAGTATATATTTCTAATTTATAGATTAATTAATTTTTTAATAGGGTCAATTTCTTATTTTTAATGAGTGTATATACTAAATTATATGCTAAATTATCAAATAAACTGAAAATTAAGTGAGGTCAATTTACCAGTCCAACCATGGATTGTCCTTGGTAGGTTTCCTCAAACGCCTTATTGACTTCCAAACAAGGCTGTAATCTAACCTTTTAACTACTTCGTATATTTGTCATAATATTATTCGTTTACAATATTTTAAAAAATAAGATTTGAAATGGAAAAATCTTTATAATTATCTATTGCTTTTTTTAAAAAATAAATAAATAACAAATAGCAATTTTTAAGTCCCTATAAATAGATATTGTTTAATTTTCAAAATTAAAAATTTAATGAGAAGTACAAAATTTATATTAACGAATATTAATATGTGAAATAAAAAAATTAAAGTTAGTTGGTTTGTTGATGTGGATGACAGATATATTAATTATTTATTAGTTGAGAATGAATTGGAGTAGGTAAAAGATTGAGTGTAGAAGGATACGTTGAGGTCAATGAGTGAGAAATTAATAAAATATTTCAGGGATGGATTGTATGAGTATACTGCTGCGGATAGTCTAAGGCATCGCTTGCTAGATTTTTGGGCCGGCCTTTTGTATCCATTGTAATAGATTATAGTTGCTATTTATGGTCTGCTTAATTTCCTTATTGGGTTTTTAATTATTTGGGATTTTTTTTAATGTAGCTATCGTAGATTGGTTTGTTAGAACTAACGCACTCGCATCCTCGGGATGCCCAGGGATGGTGGGGCCTGGGGAAAATTTGAGACAAAAAAGCAAAAAGAAATGGGAGCATCCAACCGAAACCAACCCAAAGATGGTCAACGTCCCTTTGAAAAAAGGGGGATAGTGGGACCCACTTAAGTTTATTTTTTTTGCTGTTTTTTAATATAAATTTTATCTTACTTCGTATACTTGTCATAATATTATTCGTTTATGATATTTTTAAAAATAAGATTTGAGATAGAAAAATCTTTATAATTGTCTATCATTTTTAAAAAAATAATAATAAATAGCAATTTTAAATATCTATAAATAAATATTATTTACTTTGCGAGATTATTAATTTAATGAGAAGTACGAAATTTAGATTAACGAATATTAAAATATTAATTTAAAAAATTAAAGTTAATTAGGTTATGATATGGAAGATAGATATATTAATTATTTATTAGTTGGGGATGGGTTGGATGAGGGATGGGAGTGTAGGTAAAATTTGAGTTTAGGAGGATGGGTTGAGGTGGATGAGTGATAAATTAATTAAATAATTGATGAGAGGCACGTTTAGACACGCCTCCGATGCAATATAGATTATGAAGTAGGGTTGTCGATCCCACGAGGAATGAGGTTGCGCCTTACTCGGCTTACTTACTTAAATTTAGGAATTTTATGTCTTTGGTTTCTTTGGTTTGGTTTAGGTGGCTTAAAAAACTAACATACATAAAATAACAACAAAACCAATTTAAATCATGCAAGAACACAAATAAAACACAAGAACACAAGATATATATCAGCTTAAAACAAATGGTGTGATACCATAGATTACTTATGTAAACTAGATGGTTCATTGGGTTTTTAAGTTCGTGTCACGGTCCAAGTATTTCAAGGTGACTAATCTACGCTCTCGCGCTAGATTAGTCTAAATTAATACTTAGCTAGGACCAAGTGAACTTGACGTGCCCTCGCAATCATCAAGACACAAAATCCTAACTAAACATCAACTATAAGTATCACCCTTTAGGACAATTCATCACCAAGGAGGAGTCCACATCTCACAAGGCGACGAATCAACAAGTTAAATGTTCGATCAAATCTTTCTCCTCTCGAAGACCAAGACTCGATTATTATCAAAGTTCTAGGTGATCAAATTAGACTAGGCATCAAGTCCTTTAACATATACATGATCCTTAATATTTTTACCCAATTAAAACTATTAGAAAATTTAAGTTTTCAAGGCATCACACCAATAAGTAAACTACTCACACATATTTGTACAAAACATAAACAAAAACATACTTAATACATAAACACACTTAACATACATATTATTTACATAGAAAGCATAAGAAAGGCAAGAAGTAAAAGGGTAAGAAGGAGTTACAAATCCAAGAACAAGCTTGGTTCTTCTTTTTCCTCTTCTCCTTCCTTCTCCTTTTTCTTCTCTCGGCCTCTCCCTCCTTTCTTTCTCTCGGCCAAGCTTGGTTTTTTTCCTCTCTGATTTTTTCTTGCCTTGGCCGAGAGAAATCTTGCCTAAGTCATGGAATGACTTGCCTCATACGTTATACTTAACTAATTACAATATTTATCTAATGGAAAATATAAAATTTCAACTTAATCTAAATCTTACTAACTAATTTAACCTTGTCTCCACCTTTCATCCAAAGTCCACATAAGTTAAGGTAAGTTGGCAAGAAAATATCACAATGTTTGCCACCATTTTTGGCTGATTTCGTGACTTTAGTGGCTGCCAAGGTCATGCATGGCACCCTCCATGCAAGAAATGGTGCCCTCCATGGCCTAGGTGGCTATATGGCGCCCTCCATGCCAAATATGGCACACTCCATAGCCTAGGTGGGTATATGGCGCCCTCCATCACATCTATGTCGCCCTCCACATAAGATATCATGCATTTGGTCATGCCTTGGTCATACTTAGGTCACGCTTCGTCATGCTTTTGTCATGCTTTGTCATCACCATTACTCCTGCAATGACGTCCGCCATTTTAATTATTTGAATACATTAAGCTCCGAATTAAAACAAAATATTTTACAAGTTTGTAGATATGGATGTCTTCTTTCAAATGCCGCTAACAGCGCCTCAATCCGACTTTGTATGAGAAAGTTATGATTTTTTAAGTCGAAAGAGGTCAAAGCTGGCGTAGGCATATGGCGCCCTCCATGGAATATATGGCGCCCTCCATGGCAAGTCACGGCCATTTTAAGTGGAGCAAGCCCAATGGAGTTAGAAAACTCCATGGGCTTCATTTTCCTTCATATTTGATGCCTTTCTTGATTTGGTTTGTGAAAACCATTTTGCTCGCTACATCGTAGTCTTGCTCGTGCACTCGTGGTGTTGCTCGTGCACTCGTGGTGTTGCTCGTGCATTTGTTTTGCTTGTGCATTTGTTGTCTTTTGTCCACAAAGTTCCTAAAAATAAAGAAAACATAATAAAAACATAAGATCACGTGAATATAACAAAATATAGAATTTACAAGATTTATACAAAGAAAACACACTTAAAGCTTAATTACAAAGCTAAAACTACACTAAAATGTACACGAATAATAAGTATTTTCGACACTTATCACACCCCCACACTTGAATATTTGCTTGTCCCCAAGCAAAACTCAAATGTGGAAACACATAAACACATAAAAGAAAAACATACAAAAAGGAAAAGACATAGCATAAAGAATTCGTAAAATGACTCCCCTCAAAAACATCAACTCAAGTCAAAAGACTCTCTCTACATAGATAGTTCATTAACTTAATCACAAAACGAATGAATAGTTAGACTCTTCTACACTTAATTGTTTAAACTAATATTAACACTATGTAAAAGACACTAGAACGTTAATCTCTCAGTAGTAAGAAATTTATCTCACTTATTATATAAGTAGGCAACTTCCTATCACTCGTATACTTAGCCAATATTTTTCTAAGCATCCTACGTCCTACTCAATGATATCTTTAATCATACAGTTGTTAATGATCGAGGGGTCTTTATATCGGGTTGTAATGGGGCTTAGGTAAAGGTGAGGTAAAAATTTGGATAGTGGTTAAACCACCCAATCCAAGGACATTACAAAAGTAACTAGTCACTCATCTAATCTAGACACCCTCACTTAACATAATAAAACTCTCACCCACTTTCTCGACACACTATGACTTTGAAGCACGAGTCTTTCCTAGAGTACATGCTTTATTCATGAATTTCTTTTTTGCACTTTTTCTTTGTTTTTCTCTTTTTTCTTTTGTTTTCTTTTGTTTTTCATTTTTTAACACAATATTTACAACACCTTTTTTTTACTTAAAAATAAACAAACTAAATAACTTAGCATGTTCTAGGCAAAAACTCAGCTTTTACACTTGGCTACTCAATTTCCTATAATATCCACAACTTAAACCATTTTCATGAAGCTACCAACTACACCCATACAACTCCTCCTATGATCTTCGGATATGATGGTCAAAGGTAAGGAAGAATGGTAATTTAGGCTAAAAGTTGGTTACCTAGTCTATAATCAAGAAAAGGCTAGGCTCAAATTGGTTTATGCAATTGGAAATTATTGGATTTTGTCTCTAAAGCTCTAGGCTCAATGTCAAAAAATGCCCCCGTCGTCCCACTAACTTCTGCACAGCTAAGATTACAACAAGTAATAGTAGGATACCGTAATCAACTGACTTAGTATACACCTTATGAAAAGATGTGGAGACTAATGTCTCCGCCTTCAGCTCAAAGTACCTCGCAAGGTTCGCACATTATCATTCTAGTCTAATCCAAACAGCGAAACCACTAGTCTAAATAACTAAGTGTGAGGTTTCTTCATATTCCTGTGATGTTTCTTCATATTCCTAAGCTTTGTGTTCGAGTTAAATTCCTAACTAATAAGGTGATAAGTCTTTAAACACAAGTTGAAAATTTTTGAAGGGGGTCAAATTTTGAAAAATTTATACCAAGTCTAAACCTAGACACAACAAATTTAAAAATTATTAGGAAAAATTAGGCTAAAGTCCCTGTAGTTTGGGGATTCAACTGTTTC
Organism: Hypericum perforatum; assembly: GCA_012979155.1. Classification (NCBI taxonomy): domain Eukaryota; kingdom Viridiplantae; phylum Streptophyta; class Magnoliopsida; order Malpighiales; family Hypericaceae; genus Hypericum; species Hypericum perforatum. The sequence continues at coordinate 20,573 of SOPF01026506.1, read as the reverse complement.
AGTCCCTACTGTTTCAAAACTACTCTTTTAGTCCTTACTATGCAAAATAACATAGACGTTTCGTCCCTAGCGGATCAACCGCTGATGTCAGCAGTCAACATAATTTTTTAAGACCATTATACCCTTCTTTCAAACCTAACCCAACCCGACTCAACCCAATCGATCCAATCCAACTTGACCTGACCTAACCCTTCTCCTTCTTCTTCTTTTGGGGTTTCCACTTTTGGCCCACCCACCAAAACCCCCCACAAACCTAAAACCTCTCCAAAGACACCGATCACCACCAACACTCATTGCCGACCATGATGTTGAGGTTCATCACTATTGGAGTCGCCCCATAGAAGCCCCTCCATCCTTCTCATCCCTCCAAAGCTTCTTCTACTCTTCAAAGACATTGGCGGGCTCCAAGGGCAAGAAACCTGACCCTAAATCCAATAAGAAGCCCAACAAGTATAGGGCCCCACCTCTAAAGTTCGTCTCTCTCTCCCAACTCGGCAATCAGGAGCTCAACGACGCCAAATCTCGTACCTGCCTCCTTGTACAGGACAAGTTCGTCCCTTCCCTCATTGTGGGCTGATGCATGTGAGAACATGCATCCGTTTAGCTTTAGTTTATGTCGTTTTGTCACGTTTTTAGGAAGTGTTAAGTCGAGTCTTGTCTATGTTTTGTTTCATTTTGATTAATTGGTCAAGGAGAAGATTACCTATTGTTTTGGTGTGTTTTGTAGGTATTTGGAGCATCTTAGGAGCTAAGGCAAGGACCGGAGTACATAGGCGATGAGTCGAGCTAGAAATCGGAAGTTTGAAGGCAAACGTGAGTGGGGCAGATTGCTACCCCAACGTACGCTGGTCAAGCCAGCGTACGTTGGCCTTGTTCGGGAAGAAACGATCAGTTTGGCAGAGAGCAACCCCAACGTATGCTGGCCTAGCCAGCGTACGTTGGCCTTACTCGGACAAAAAGAAGATTACGGCAGTGAACAACCCCAACGTACGCTGGCCTAGCCAACGTACGCTGGGGTTCGACAGCCAACATATAGAATTGCTTCACCAAACTTCCCACTTACCTTTGTCTACACTTTTGAGGTGGAAAGCAATTTGGAGGAGGACAAGACAAGGTGGAAGCTGCAGGAGAACTCACTTGGAGAGGAAGAGAAGAAAAAGAGGTTGTTTTAGATTAGAACTCTCCAAGCAAAAAGACATTAGTTGTTAGTCTTTACTTTGTGTTCTTGAATTGATCTTGAGGATATTGTAACATTGGATTCGATATAATCAAGGTACTTTCATTGTCTTCTTTGATTGCAAGTTTATCTTTATATTTGAAGTTCTTATTTAAGATAGATCAATGAATGCTTATATTTTGATCAAGGATGACAACTTGGTTTAGATTGTAGCCTTCATTCGTTTATTGGAGAAAAACTTGATATTGCTAATGAATCTAGGCCTGACAAACTTGGATTTATAACCGATATTGAGATTTTAGTACAGTAGTATTAGATCATCAACCCAACGATCCATTCGCTTAGCTTAAGATTTAAGAATACATCATCTAGTACTTGACGAACAAATCCGTTTTCTATTCCCTGTGGAGACGATCTAACCTATCACTATATTACTTGTGCGATCGTGTATCCTTGCACGTATTTTGATCCAACTTTGGACCCATCATGGGCCCTAATGGCCACCCCCTTGTATTTAGGTTTTGGGCCTTACGATGTATTGTTGTGAAATTCTTGGATGCGAATCTCATCTTTGATTTAGGATTCGACCTAGTTTAGGTCTTTGCGATGTGTCTTTGAAACGAAATTGATTTCATGCGATCTAAATAAGGGTTTTGAGCTTGATTGTTGGTGTTAGGTTTTATGGGTCATAATGATATCGAGTAAATTTGAGTAAATTTGTGATTTTTTTATCCGATTATTGTTAAGGCAAGGTTTCCTGTTTGATACTGGGTGATTGTTCATTTTGGTTGGTTATTAAGTGCTTTTTGGTTGACGTTGGTTTGTTTTGGTGAGCAGATGCAGATCTTTTTGGAAACCCTCACTGGAAAGACCATCACCCTTGAGGTGGAAAGCTCAAACACGATTGACAATTTGAAGGAGAATGGGGGTTGGGTCGATTGGGTCAAATCGAGTTGGATTGGGTCGATTGGGTTGGGTTGAGTCAGGTTGGGTCAATTGGGTTGAGTTAGGTTAGGTCAATTGAGTCGAGTCAAGTTGGGTTAGGTTTGAAAGAAGGGTATAATGGTCTTAAAAAAAATTATGTTGACTGCTGACATCAGCGGTTGACCCACTAGGGACTAAACATCTATGTTATTTTGTATAGTAGGCACTGAAAGAGTAGTTTTGACACAGTAGGGACTGAAATGGTTGAATCCCTAAATTACAGGGACTTTAGCTTATTTTTCCCAAATTATTAATATACAAGGAAGATTTCTAAAGGGAACCCTCCCCCACACTTGAATGACACATTGTCCTCAATGTGGTTAAGATACTATTAAACACCTAATTACAAAAAGAAAACAAATTTGAGATAGTTTTATCTCGATGATCTAGTACGTAAGAAGCAGCAAGGAGATCGAACCCTGCAGAGCTCAAATCGGAATACTTTTGTACCGAATCACCAAAGATACGAATAAACTATCTCAATTCATGCATATTGACAAAATAAATAAACAAGCATATGTCACATAAATATTAATTCATAAGCATATATATATATATATGCAACATTAAACAAACCAACAAACAAATATTTCATGTATATGCACACAACTAAAAAAAATATAAAGTTAAAGAAAAAAGGAAAAATGAGCTCCGTGGTCAGAATTCGTCCGTGCACTTCTATTCTTCGAGTTGGGCTTGTTGTCATACCATGGTGAACATCATATGTGGATAGAGTGTGCCCTGTCTTGCTAAACTTATATACAAAAAATATAAAACCAAACAAACAAACACAAAATAAAATACAATCAAATTAACACACTTCAAAATGAAATCTATTCTAATTTTTTTTGTATTTTTTTGATTTTTTTGGCTTTTATTTACGCTGCGTTCCTGAAAAGCTTGAAACCAGATGCCCCACTCTGTTGGGTCACAGGTGTAATTTCGACGTTCATGATTCATACAACTCACGAATAGCATACCATGATGAACTACCTTTCCTGGCAACCTTTTCAGTTCTAAGCTTAACGGGGTCACCTCGTAGTAACATGGTATGCTCAACTTGTGAGATAATGCAATTCTTGCTACAGTCTCCATCATGTTTGTTTTTTCCACATTTAGGACAATATCCTAATTTTTTCATCCTTCTATAATATGCGCATTTTGAAGTTCCTCTCGAATGTCTTAAGAAATTTTCCTCTCGTCGCTCAATTTTCAGGTTTTCTTTTGCCATTCTCAGAATGATTAGGCAAATGTCTATCGGGATTTTTCTAGAGATTAAGACTCTCACTAAATATATATACTTAGCACAAAACATCCTATTCTTTATTCTCTACAGGTAAAAGAGGACAAAACCTAACATAAAAAAAACTAAACTAAACTAAACCTAACATGCTAATTTAAAGTCATCAGCTTGAATTTTTCCATGTTTATGCCTTTTGAGGTATTGTACCTCCTTATCTCGGTCAATTTCGTCATTAATATAGCTCTTGCATTTTTTTTAGTTGGCATTGAAAACTCTTCCATCGTTGTCTTGTAACTCTAGAGTTTCATTTAGAAGCACACTAACAATTGTGAATGGGTCGCTCCACTTTGTTTTGATCTTTTCCAGAAAGAGTTTGAAGCGAGAGTTACATAAAAGAACTTGTTGGCCCTCCTTGAAAAATTCATTGGATTTGATGTTTGGAGGTTTCCCTCCATTTATCTTTTCCGCTTCTCCCTTGAACTTTTCTAGGTATTCTTTTTGTAATTCTCCATGTTCCTCTCGATCTTTCACATCATCAACCTTTGATATGCTCTCGGTGGAAAATTGGAATGTGCATTCCTTAATTTGATCAGTCTTTATGCACTTTTTGTCATCAGAAAGATGACTCATCACACGAGGCATCTTAAATTCAACTTCCTCCTCTCCTACTTGCAGAACCATTCTTCCATCATGAACATTCATCGATGCATGTGCCGTATTGAGGAAAGGTCTTCCAAAAATTAGTGGATAATTTTTGTCCTCTGGAAAATCTAGCACCACAAAGTTAACTGGGAAGATGAATTTGTCAATCTTCACCAGGACGTCCTAACAATTCCAAATGGCTTCTTAATTGTTTGGTCTGCCAGTTGTAGAAGCATAGAAGTTTCTTTTACTTCACTTAAACCAAGTTTCTGGAAAGTGGACAAATGCATCAAGTTGATACTAGCGCCTAAATCACATAAACACTTAGGAAACTCAATGTCACCAATGAAGCAGGGAATATTAAAACTCCCCAGATCTTTAAGCTTTGTCGAAAGATTTTTAGAGAATAAGGAGCTACAATTAGCCGTAAGGGCAATAGTCTCTCTGTCATCCCACTTTCTCTTCTTTGTGACAAGTTCCTTTAGAAACTTAGTGTAGTGTGGCACTTGGTCTAGCATCTCGAGAAAAGAGACACTAATCTGCACATTCTTCATTTTTCTCCATCAAACTGAGAAATTTTTCATCCATCCCTGACTTCTTCTTTACCCTTCCTGGAAAAGGAAGAACAGGGATCATTGGTGGTGGTAGTACGTACACTTCTTCTTCCGCCACGTCTATTTCAACGTGCGGACTTTTTTCTTTCTCCACAACTTTTTCCTTATCTTTGGTGGGAATCACCTTCTCATCGTCCTTAGCTTTGTCCTTAATAACTTTTGAAGTTAATTCTTTGCCACTTCTCAAGAAGATAGCATTTACTTGTCCCCTAGGGTTTCCCTCCGTAGAACTAGGAAGAGAGCTTGATGCTCTAGTAGCATTTATCTTTGTGATTTCCCCCAGTTGTACTTTCATGTTGCGCATGACAGTAGCTTGTCCCTTTAGGAATTGCTCTAAGTTATTCTGCCTAGCTTTTTGACTTGCTAAGGCTGCCAAAATTTGACTTTGGTGGATTGAAGATCCTCCACTTTCCTGAATAAATTTCTTAATTTTGGTGAACCTCTCCTCAATTGCTTCCAATCTCTCCCCAAAGTAACCCCGTGGTAGAAAACTAGGAGGTGGTCCTTGTTGTGGGCCCCGTAAAGGAAGTTCTTTGTTGGGAACAATTGCTAGATTATTCTCATTGTTTCCTCCTTTCCATGAGAAATTTGGGTGATTTCTCTACCCAGGATTGTATGTTGAAGAATATGGGTTGTTCCCCATCCTGTTTGCTCCTTGCCTTTACCCACTGACAAAATTAGCTTGTTCCCTAGGTTGGTTAAGCATGGCATAATCATTATACTCGTGGCCAGCATTTCCACACACTTCACAGCTTTGTTGTACTGCCACGGAATTAATTTTATTAGTATTCATGTCCTTTAACTGCTTTGCCATTAAATCCAACTGAGCTTGGAAAGATGTCTGAGCGTCAAGCTCAATCATCCCTCTGTGCTTCTGTTGTTCTTTAAGCTCTCTGACCTTCCTCATGGGTTGCTTCTTTCTCTCACTAGTCCTTAACCGATTTGTTGCTGCCAATTCCTCTAAGATAAAGAGGGCTTCTTCCCTACCTTTTCTCAGAAAATTTCTATTTGAGGCAGCATCAACAGTTCCCATTGTTGATGGTCTTAGGCTAAAGTAGAAAGTTTTTAGCAAACATTCTTCTGTCAAGTTGTGGTGTGGGCAACTTCGTTGTAATTCCTTGAACTTTCCCCATGTTTCACTCAAAGACTCGCCTTCAAATTGTTGGAAATTAAGAATTTTCTTAACGAGTTTGTTTGTCTTTGAGTATGGGAAATACTCTTCCAAGAAAGTGTTAGCTAATTCCTCCCAAGTAGTTATGGGAGTTCCCTTTAATTGCTTGTACTAAAGCTTCACCCTATCCCTCAAAGTAAAAGGAAACATCATTAACTTTAAGGCATCGTCAGATATTCCTCTATACTTGAAATTATCGGCTAACTCCATGAAATCCCTTAGATGGTCATTAGGATCTTCATTGGGTAAGCCATAAAATTGAGAGAAATTTTGTAATATTTGTATGACGGCTGGCTTAAGTTCAAATTTATTAGCATCCACTTCTTGCCTTCGCACTTCAGTAAGCGCCCCCCCTAAAGTTGGTTTACCGTAGTCCATTAAAGGTTGTTGCGGTGGTTGAGCTCCTGCAGCTGCTTGAACACCACCTGCTCCTTGTGCCTCCCCTTGTGGTTCTTCTTGTTGATTCATCCTATCTTGTTGAATTCTTTCTTGATTTAGCCTCTCTAGTTGAAATTTTTCTTGTCGCAGTGTCCTTTCCAAGTGTGCTATGTCCACTTCACTTTCCAAAGGGAAGTTGGTGGTTGAGCGCGTTTTGGGCATGCGACTTCGAAAATTTATTACTTTTTCGTCGAATCTCCTATTTAAACAAGGTCAGCGGCAAATGAAAGAAGACTTCCAATGCTCCAACTTTGACAAAAGAAATTTTTCCCAGATTGTATTTTCACTGTTCAAATAGTGAAATTATGAGGCTAATCGTATTCTACGTTTTGGCAAGACTCGTCCAAAAATTGTATTTTGCGCGTACAACTTCAAAATACGATATCTTTTTCGTCCTAACTTCTTTTTTGATGAGATCAGCAGCGTTGGAAAGAAGATTTCCCAAACTACAACTTCACCTTGACTGGTTTTAAAAAATTCGGACTTAAAGACTTCAGAAAAATAAAATGCGAGCTGGCCAAAATTTTCTGAGCAAGTTTTTCGCAAGAATCGTCATAAATGACCTTTGTTTGTTCAAAATGTGATAACTTCTTCGCCCGAACTCCTTTTTAGGCAAACTCAACGGATATGGAAAGATTACTTCCATGTCCACAAAGTTTCCTTGGCTTGTTTTTACAAATTTGGACGTTTTGACCCACGGAAAAATAAAATGCGAACCTTAAATTTCTGGGCAAGAATTTTCGTGCAAGTTTTTTGCAAGATTCGTCAGATTTGACCTTTGTGACTTGTAAATGCGATAACTTTTTTGTCTTATGTCGAAAATAAGTAAACTCAGCGGCATTAGAAAGAAGACACAAAAAACTTCAATCCCACCATGGCTTAGTTTTACAAATTTTGACTCTAATGTGGCCAAAAAATTCAAATCAGTACGTGGCAATAGCTAAAAACTCCTAACTCAAGTTCGTAAGCTAAGCTTTAGCTTCGAATCTCACTCCCCAGTAATGGCGCCAATTGATGAGAGGCACGTTTAGACACGCCTCCGATGCAATATAGATTATGAAGTAGGATTGTCATGATTTGTCATCACCGTTACTCCTGCAATGATGTCAGCCATTTTAATTATTTGAATACATTAAACTCCGAAATAAAACAAGATATTTTACATGGTTGTTGATATGGATGTCTTCTTTCAAATGCCCTGACGGTGCCTCAATCCGACTTCGTATGAGAAAGTTGTGATTTTTTAAGTCGGAAGAGGTCAAGGCTGGCGTAGGCATATGGCCCCCTCCATGGAATATATGGCGCCCTCCATGGCAAGCCATGGCCATTTTGAGTGGAGCAAGCCCAATGGAGTTAGAAAACTCCACGGGCTTCATTTTCCTTCATATTTGATACCTTTCTTGATTTGGTTTGTGAAAACCAATTTGCTCGCGACATCGTAGTCTTGCTCGTGCACTCGTGATCTTGCTCGTGCATTTGTTGTCTTTTGTCCACAAAGCTCTTAAAAATAAAGAAAACTTAATAAAAACATAAGATCACGTGAAAATAACAAAATATACAATTTACAAGATTTATACAAAGAATACACACTTAAAGCTTAATTACAAAGCTAAAACTACACTAAAATGTACACGAATAATAAGTGTTTTTGACACTTATCAATAATCCGAGGATGGGTTGGATGGAGGATACGGGTGCGGATGATCTTAGTGATAGCTCCCGGTTGGGAAAGGATGGGAGAAGGGGGCCCACGGGAAAAATGGAGACAACTGTGGATGGATAACCACCCTCATAAAAAGAGAGGGTACGGTGGGGTGGGGAAAGAGATGGGTTGTTAATTTTTTTTTGGTTTTTTAATTCAATTTTTTAGCCTACTTCGTATATTTGTCACAACATTAGTCATCCAAATAAATTTTTAAAGATAAGATTTGAGGTAGAAAAAATTTATAATTCTCTATTTTAAAAAAAAATAACAATTTATAAATAGTTATTATCTAAATATCTACATTTTTAATTTATCATTTCACATTTTCAACTAATAACTAATGTCTTCATTAAAGGCAGCGATAGGGAGTGACCAATTGGAGTTGTCCAAACTTAAGTTTCATTAAGAAGACTGGAAAAGGTCAGTTCTCTTCACGTGATCGCAAATCAATTAGCGTTTGAAGTCACAAAAGACACTACAAGGCAAAACCGTAGGCATCGACTCATAGGTTAGACATGTATAGCATTAATTAACGATTAACCGGCTCAAATATTATATGTACTAAAATTTTAAGATAATAGTTGCGTAAATTCTTCATATTTATAAACATCGCTTGTGTTACTAACATTGTAATAATTTCAAACCGAGCTGACATTTTGTAAACGTAAACCGAGGAAATTACAATACAATTATGAGACAGGACATCAACAACTAGAACGTAAGAGAACTATGTCCACCAAGTCCTAATTAATAGGAAGATGAACAGGATACCTATCAACACAGTCCAGCCATGGATTGTCCTTGGTAGGTTTCCTCACACGCCTCATTGACTTCCAAACAAGGCTGTTGCACTTGAACCCAGAACCGAAAGCAAGCTGCCAAACCCTATCCCCACTCCTAACCCTTTCCTTGGCTTCCAAGTAAGCCAGCTCGTACCAAATGCTGCTGCTCGACGTGTTCCCAAACCTGTGGAGCGTCATCCTCGACGCCTCCATGTTCTTGTCGCTGAGCTCCAGGTTCCTCTGCAGCTCGTCCAGGACCGGCCTGCTTGCTGCGTGCACACAAAAGTGCTCGAACGCGAGCTTGTAGTCCGGTATGTATGGCTTGGTGTGGGACTTGGTAGTGGTGGTGGATGATCCAGAGAGGTGTCTCCAGGCTAGTGTAGTGAAGAAGAGGAGTTGCTCTGAGAAGGGCAGGACTAGGGGTCCTAGGGTTGTGATGTTGGTCTTTAGGGCATCTCCTCCTATTGCAATTAGGTCCTTTGTTACTTTTTGTCCCTTGTACCTCTTTTCATCTTCTTCCTGGTACACACTCCTGAATTATAAGAAACAAAGATATTAGGACATGATCATCATTAGGCTAGGGAGGGAGTGCAAATGGATATTTCCAGCTTCTGGATAATTAGACTACACAATACTCATACACTCACTGAATTGATTAATTCTAGTCCGACAAGTGATGGAAGTCCAGAGCTTATAACAGAGGAATATGATGAGCCAGCTAAGCCTGGGGCCAACTTCAAACCAAAAAATATAGGTAGGACCCGAAATTAACATGGAAAAATCAGTTTTTTGTCTTGAAAAAACGTTATGAATTAAATATATGTGGTTTCTACTTTTATCATATATATGGATTACTATCTCTGTTAGTACCTTAATAGTCTAACCCATTATAAATGTCCGACACCGAAATTTTCCGGTTGTCATTATCCCAGCTAACGTAGTATTGAAACCATCTCATATTTAGATAATTAATGAATCGATTAATAAAGTTCGAAAACTAACACATAATTCTTACAATAAATATTTAACACAATTGTATTTCTGATGACTCGATATAGAAATGTTTTGATTAAATTAAAAAAAACTCTATTGATTGTTAATCTAAGTGCTAATATTGATAGTTAATTTAAGAGCTAGTTGGTAAATAAGCTTTGTGCATCCTATATAATAACTATGCGCATACTTATTTGAATTAAATTATATCATAACCAATTTTAAGCTCCAACTTTCGGTACTTCTTTAACATAATAACCAATTAAATAAAGAAACATTGAATCAGAAGTTGGTCCTAATCTAAAGGTGTAATTAAGCCTTTACCTGAAACTACGATCATCGCCACCTTTGTGGGTTCGGACAATATGGTCGAGCCTGTACTTGGCCCGACCATAATCGCGCCGGCGGTTGGACAACAGAACAGCGGAGGCGCCCATCCTGAAAAAGCAGTTGGGAATGAGCATGGACCGGTCGGTGCCCGGATACCAATTATACGCCACCATTTCGGCGCTAACAACCACGGCGTAGCTGTTGGGGTTGGCCTGTAACATGTCACGTGCCAGGTCCACCGCGATGATCCCGGCGCTACAGCCCATTCCGCCGAGGTTGAAGCTAAGGATGTTGCCCCTCATCTTGTAATGGTTTATGATCATGGCTGAGAGAGATGGTGTTGGGTTAAATATGCTACAGTTTACGACTAGGACACCCACGTCCTTGGGACGGACCTTGGTCTTCTCGAAGAGCTCGTCTAGTGCGCCGAATATAACCATTGAGGCCTCGGCTCGACCCTCCTTCATCGTGGAGCATCTCTCTTGGCCCATTACTGCTTTTGGGACGTACGTTTCGTCGCCTATTCCCGACGAGTGAAGGATTCTCCTCTGGAATTCGACGTTTGCCTCGTCGTGTTTGCCTGATCTCTTTGCTTGCTCCACGAATTGGTCCTTTGACACCTGAATCAAGCAATTACTTGGCTTAGTGCACCCTAAATTTTGGGGTTTAAACACTTGTAACGAATAATAACGAGAGATACGAGATAACTCTCACATTTAAGAGAAAAAAAATGCATAATATACGACGTTTGAAAGACCTATATTATCGAAACGATCAATGTATCGATACATAATTCATAATCACTTCTAGCCTAAATCTTGTGTCCATACTACTATGCACAATGCTAAAAAGTCAACGAAATCTTAATTCCGACCTCCTATTTACAGGATACATCACAATAAATGGTGAGCAACATATTCAAAATTCGATATCTGATATCCAAAAAAGAAATTTCAAATTTGGATAATTTTGAATTCAGATTCGACTATGGATTAAGCAAAATAAAAATTTTGGATTCGGATACAAATAATAAATTGATTCTTTGAATATCTAAAATATCCGATTAAAATGTATTAAACTCAAACTTAATAATTCCTTTTTGAGAAGGAAACATTATCACACAATCAGAAAGAGATTAATCTGATTTTTGTTTTTGAGAAAGATTATTTTTTTTGTAGATAACCTTAAATTTTATTTGCCAGCGTTTTCATCTTGAGTTTCGACGCTGTATATCCGTATTAATTTTTTAAGTTGTTAATATCTTGGGAAACTTAGAACTATGTAAATTTTGAATTATATTAATTTAGTTTAAATACTTGAAAAAATGAATAATTTGGATCAACGGTATCCGTATCCAAAAAAAATTGGATAACGAATGTCGGTTCATAGTCCGGATCCATATACCATAAAAGATAGTTCCGATAGTTAAAAAAACGGATCATCCTTACAATTAGGTACACAATAGAAAAGCTACTAACATATAACAATAATATTAGTACAAATTTGGACAAATTTTAACGAATGGAATTGTAAGAATTATACCTTGAGGTCATCATGAGGCCGGAAGCAAGCAAAGTCGATGAGGTAAACGGATCTGGGGCCAGACATGAAGTAAACAGAGACCGTGAAAACGAATGCACCAAAGGAAGCAAGCACAGTGGCGAGATCATATCGAGTATCTTCCCAAAGCTTCCTCCACAGCTCCTCCCTGCTCAGGCTTCCCACCTCAGCACTAAACACCAGCACCAAGAAGGGTATCGTGGCCAAGTAAATGGCATGGTTGATCAGATAATGGTAACCCAATTTCACGTACTCGAGGTTGACGGACTGCAGGAAGTCAGGCAACCTTCTCCTGACCCGAACAGAGAACGTCTGCGAGCCGGCGTTGGGTCCCGAGGACTCGATCCCTTGGTTCACAATCTCGGTGGACAAGAGATCTCTCTCACTAGCCATGTTTGAAGCTCTTGGTGTGTGTGTCTTCTCTTTGGTAGTGAAGAAGTGTCAAAAGGGTAGGGACCTATTTAAGCATGAGGTGAAGTTAATGAGGCCACCAACTTGTGCTGTAATGCAGTTGAATTTGCTTGTGGCATCTTAAATTCCACATTGAATGAGACTTTGACATTACGTTGTCGTCACCTCGAGAGAAGATTAAAAAAATATGTTGTGCCAACTAGATAAAGTGTGACAATTTCATACTTGTGGTATACTTCATGTGACAATTTGAGAGAGTCAAAATAAAATGCCAGGACACACGTAAGAAGTAGTTGGAATGAAGAGAGAAGGTTAATCTAGTTCTGGTTTTTCCCCTTTTTCGCAGACACCAGCTGGACTCCTCGGGCCACCATTACAGTTTATGTAAGATCAGAGCTTACATAAGTTCATAGCATTTGACGAGAACAGCAAACACAGCAACAGAATCAACCCAAATTATGGTAAAAAATGGTTTTTTCGGGACATGCGTAGCCTACAAATCGAATGCAGTTCTATTTACATTGTTAGAAAGAAGTCCATCAATTTGTTACAAACAACCTCCCAACTTTGGTGCAAAATGGACTAGAAAGCTGTTCAACTACTTCGGTCACATGGAGAATAGCTGCTGTAATATACGTGCTCATAGGGATGGCAAGTTCTACCAGAAAAAAACAAGTGACAAGTGCTTTTGGGTCCCACTCACTAATGGAATTTTTGGTGCGATGCATCTTCCTAGTAAACAAGTCTAAGAAAAGTCAATTAGAGTCAAAGTAATGACTATCTCGAATTTCCGATAAAAAGTAAACAAGTCTATCACGTTCTTAGTTAGAGATATGGTAATCCCAACACACTTTGTCAAACAAAGTTCATCAGACCAAAATTTGCACAAACTTTTACTTTGCCATTGTATAGCACAAACATGGGGTTGGCCATAGCTCTCGTATTAGCAGTTGACTAATAATACTATATAGGAATTATATATCATATTGGATCTTCCACAATTATAAACCAGTCCATCACACTTGTGACTAGCAATATGGTATGCTATAAATATCCGATCCTTAAACACTACTCTTTGTGTGCTCGACTTTGAATATCATAAGTTAAAAAACATGGCATTGTGGCTCTTGGTTTTGAGCTTTTGCTGATAGTGATGATATGTTTTACATATCCGATCCTTAAACACTAGTAACATGCTGGTCTCAAGTGCCGGCTTAAATGTCAATAGGTTGTTGGTTATAATATACGGCTCATAATGGCTAACAATGTCAAGAATAAATAAGCATCCACTGCACTTTCCACACCCAACTGCATTTAATTTAGTACCATAGAAGTAGAGATTAGAGAAGGCTTGTGACTGAAATAGTGTTGGTGGAATTGGCAAGAAATTTTCATTTCACAAAATTTTGAATTCAAATTTTAAAAATATTAAAAATACTATTGAAAAATTTGTTTTCCAAAAAAGATCTAATATTGCCGACTTATTAAAAAAAACCTCTGACACAAAGCAAATGGACCACTATAGGCAATTTGCTAATACTTTGATTGGATAAGACCGCCGGACTAATCAAAAACATAAAGTCAACTTTCACTGTAGGTATTCAACTTGTCGAAATACCATTTTGACCAAACAATGTCCTCTCAATGCTTAATTAATTGATTAAATACACCTTTCTAGTACATTGTATTATTAAAATCCCATAATACAATGCACTCAAATTGGAATCATCCAAAACAATCCTAAGTTTTAACTGGAAATGTTTAGTCAGATTATTATATTGGGCTGACGCATACAAAATGAAAGTACACTGTATTTTACTCTTACTAATTTCTAATCAAAATAAATAATTATATTTTGGATTTTTTTTATATTGCCTCTAAAATATCTCTAACCAGTTACTTGTTGACATTACTACTTGGATTTTACTGTGATCCCAAGTTCCCACCATGAACCAACGAACATTCAACAGATTCTAGAAGAGAAACAGCGAACCATACACGTTCCATTGAAAATTGTGAATTTCCGTTTACCGAATTTTATCAAATCAAATTTCAATCGGGACCATAGAAAAACTTCCATAATGGTGATTCAGACCATCCACCTAAAATTGCCTTGTTGAGGTCCTGCATTAGATGAAGACAGAAGACAACATGACCTGTACTTGAAGTAGTAGCTACTTTGGGAAAAAAAGTGTCATTACTTATTAACATCTGCGAATCCAACATGCCAGCAAATTCCTTCAAAAGTGAACCTAGATTCCAAACGTGATTAAGATGGAAGAGAGCGCGCGAGTGTTGATGCCTACCTAGAGGTTGATGGAGATGTACCTTGGCAACGCGAATTCCTCTGCAATGCCAACATGTTGAACTTGGTATGCACCTGAATGAAACATGTCGAAATGCATCGGTACTGAGTTCAGTTCTGCAAGAAAAAACAACCATGAGGTTATGAAAGAAAAGTAACCGTTGGACATTGCATCGGGAGCTCGATTTGAAGGGCATTCTTACAGAAAAGCTGGGAGCGACATGGATGCCGTAGGTTGGGTATGCCCTGCATCAATCATTACAACTTCATGCAGGGAAAACCACTAAAGGTGCATTTATCCTTCGAATCATTGTAGGCCCATCTGAGCTCCTGATTAAATATAGACCTGAACAAGAGAAAAAGGTAAAGTACAAGAATGCTCAAAAGCAAACCTCCACTATATTAATTTTTTTTTTCTTTTGCAAGCTGAGAAATACAAAATAAGATATAATGGCTTTACATTGCAGTTCCGCTCTTACACTTTGCCTAGTCCCAAACTAGTACAATCATGAAGACTGACATATTGACGGCAAAAAAAGAGGATCCAACAACCTGCAAAAGCTTTTAAACCGTCCAACATGGATCTAAATTCTAAAGTCACCAACATTCATCTCCTCGTCGTCTGAAATCAACCCAACATTTATGTCATCTTCCGAATCCCCAGTTTCAAATTGTACAGTATCATCTTCATCCTTACTATCATCGTCAACAACATCATTGATTTCCATGTCCGAAGAGTCAGTGTATGTTTCCAACGTTTTCTTCCTTGCTCGGTAACCAACAATTCTGAGGAGCTTCTCCTTCCAAGCAACCAAAGGGGGTTTGTCGATTAGTTTTTTACCTTCATACGCTTCAGTCAAGAACACACTAAATCTCTTTCCCCTCTCAGAAACATAAAAGATACCAAAGTGCTTCAGAAGAAGTCTCATCAACTTCTGCGGCATCACGAATTCCCGCCGAAAGTGCGTAAGGTGATCCGTAACCAGTCTCTTCTCGAGGGTGAAGCTAAGCAGCTCGTGCATAACCGCAACAGCCCTCTTATCAAACTCCAACGACCCAGCAGTAAGCCCACTAGCATCAGCATAAGGCGACAAGTACGGCCTCTTTTGGAAATCCTCAAGCTTCCCCCTGAACTTGTACACCTTCTTAAACGAAATAGGGAACTTCAATGGGAAAGCCAAAGAGAGCAACCCTGGTTCATGATTACCAACTTCACTCACCCCTAAAACCTTCTTCTCCAACTCAGTAACAGCCCAAGCAGGATTCCAAGACACCAGCTCCAAGTAGTCAACCCCATCTTCAGCAGACTTAACAACACGAAAAAGCTCCGGGTAACTATTCGCCCACCGACACCTAAAATCAGCAGGCAACCCAAAATCCCTCCTGAAATGAGCAATCTTATCCAAAGGAAGCCTCCTTTCCACAGACATCATCAAACACCTCGTAACATACTCCGCAGCCTTCCCCGAATGCTCCTGCAACAACCTCTCCTCCTGGGCAACCAACCCCTCGGCCACATTGGTCAGCCCGCACCACAGAACCCCTCTATCGTCCCTGTACAGCTCAAAAACCTGAGGAGACTTCTTCAGGAAGTCCGAGAACCTATTGGGCTTAGTAAGATTGATCCTTTTCCCATGGCGGACTAGGTCCCGCACGGCAATAATCATGTCCGGTTCCTGCTTCAGTATCTCGACGATCGCGAGCATCTTCGACGCTGTTTTCCAATCCTCGGTCACCACTTCCAAGTTTTGCACTCTCTTGTTGCGGCTCCTGTCCTGGACGCGCCTGTGCCTCGTCATAAACCTACTCTGCAACCAACGAAACAAGGGTTCGTGTTCGTTTAAGTTGTTTGGTCTGTTGGGAATATTCACAAACACCTCGTGGGCGCTGTGTCTGTTCTTCACCAAGAACCTCGTCAGTGCGATCATACTAGTGGGTATTGAGACCGTTAATTGGTTTGAGAGGGAAACGTAACGATCGAATCCGTTGGCTGTTTATTTCAAATATGATTAACTTGTTCGAGTATTACGAATGAAAAAAAACATCGTTCTAATAATAAATATAAACGAATATACATATGTGAAGGCTTATGGTATAGTCCAGACCCGAGAAATCTTACCATTGATGGTAGGTCTCGCCGTCATAAAATGAGATTTAATCATCATCGTTTATTAAATTATGTAAAAAATTTAATTTGATTATGCTAAAATAATTTAAAATTTATTTGTATGCCCAAATTTATAAAATCTATGTTATGTCTATCATTTTTAAAAGGTAGGACGACATCGCAACCGGGTGTGCAAAGTAATTTTATATATTTTTTAGTGTTACTAGTGATAAAAATATCGTCCGAAGAATACACGAAAAGAAATATAGTCCATATAATTATTCTAATTGGCCAATCCGAATAATATTCCAAGTTATTTCATCTTTTAAAATGGTTTGCTAACCCTTCATAAAATTCAAATTATTAACAGTAAAAGTTAGAGTGAAAACAATGTATTTATATATGTTGGTCGGTACCCATTACAAAGTACATTTAGAATTTTACATTTAAATGATGTATTATTAATTAATAAAATTTCACTTAACCATCTTATCCTGTTCTTGAGGGCTATATATATAAAGCCCCCAAGCCCTCCCTACAATAGTTTTTTCGGTAAAATTTTAAACCAAATCACTACACTTTTGTTAACACTTTCGACCATTGGACATGTTAAAATAGTTATGGCGAAAACACAAGCACCACAAGGTTCACCAAATCGGGAGGTCATGATGGGTTTAGTGTTGAAGGGCGGGAAACGTTGTTTAGAATGATGGGTTTTGAATCGAGGAGCTTCCCTCGACTGGTTTTCTCTCCGGCAACGCATCGAGTGGGATAGTGGCAGATTTGAAGTACGACGGGCTGGTTTTCTCTCCGGCGACGCATCGAGTGGGATCAGGGACGGATGCATGTGGTAGGGTGTGGGGGCAATTGCCCCCACCAAAAAAAATTACGGGTATATATTTAATAGAAAAAAAGAATTTGTCTTAATTAATTTTGATTAGTTTGTCCCCACTCCAGAAGTACTTAAACATCTTGTCCCCGTAGTATGAACTTTCTAGATCTGTCCCTGAGTGAGATAGTGACGGACTTGAAGTTGAGGTACGGCAGGAGAAGCAACAAGGAAATTATTGTTGATAAGCTGGTCGTCGGCATGATGAACACACGGTCTTTGAGATATTTACATGTCGACGACGGGCTGAGATACTTGCAGCTGTTTCTTCGACCATGATCAGTGTTTTCTTTGAAGTGATAACTTATACTGTAGTAAAAACTTAAGAGGTTAATTTGGTTTTCTAGGTCAGCTAATTCTTCTTTTCTTCAAGGACAATTTTATTGTGATAAAAAAATGTTAGCCCGCACTCTGCGCGAGGATTCAATAATAACTAATTCCCACCAAAAAAATTCAAAAATAAATAACAAAATGTAGTTTCAGATTGAGTGATTGCATGCTGCAATCTGGAGCTATGTAATGCAAAAGAGAGGTCAGACAAGGGCGGTTTAGATTTATCGATTTTGTCAGCTAATCACACCATAACTTATTAAACTGAAATGTGGTCCAAAGACCCATAATTGGTACATTGATCATGAATGCACTTCATACTGCTAAATCGCGTCAAAATATACCTCTAGGCCTCATTCTAGCTTCGACTAGCTTTTCATCTTTCATCCTATTCAGTATTTCACGTATCTTCGGATTGTAAAAACGGTCTCTAACGTACTTCCTCTCCTCGGCCTGTATCTCTTTGATTGCACTGGGATAGGGATTCGCCGGAGGGCGTTTTCCCTGCAAACGTGCGATTTCTCTTAACCGAGTATAAGCCTTCTTTTTGGCTTTGCGCTCTGCTCGATATTCCACCTGTAAGGATAGAAGTGCTCTCACTGGTTGGGAAAAAGACAAAACGGAAGAAACCTGAAAACGCAGAGTAGATGAGAACTGAACAAAATGACATACATCAGCTTGAGCCATAGCTTCTGACTCGCTTACTCCTTGCTCCTTCAACTCGAGCACCCGCATACCAAACACACGTGCAGGAGGAGGATCAAAGCTACTCATTCTGCAGATAACACAAAGCAACTTTGAGCAAAAGCTTTGACATCACGAGAAACACAAAAGCATAGAGCGAACTGGAAACACCATTCTGGCAATTAAACTGAAGCCAGAAGTTACAAACTCACACATGGTTATTGGTTAATTACAATAATCTAGGACTCAAATCCAAGCTACAAACTCATGCACCAAATCACATTACCAACATGTTTCCGATAAACCTCTTTCCGAAATAAGTTTCTACGCACGCTGCAGGAAAAGCTGCACAAATCCTGACATGCATATCATTATTGATCCGAAAATTACGCATCAGAGCAACCCACGCGACGGATCCCCAATCCTTTCAATACTTCAACATCACCAAAACATAACTAAGCATTTCATCGAACAGCTTAAGCTCGTATCTAAATTCGCCAATCTCCATCATATCCTTCCCACTAATCAAATCAACAGCTATTGATAGGAGAAGAAGATTAGCAGATTACTTGATAGGGTCTTCGTGCTTGGAGTGGGGGTGCCTCTGGAAGAACTTGGTGACGTAAGGATCCTCCGGGAGAGTAATCCTCTGCACCTTCCCGTCGGAGCGGGGGAACGTCGCCGGCGGCGCCCTAGAATACATTAACGGAAACAAAAAAGGGATTAATAAACGAGGGGAGAATTGGAAAGGGAGGGAGAGTTGGTTAGTTAGTTAGTTACTGTTCCATGGCTTTGAGCCAGAGTGGTTCGGGCTTGGCCAAGCCCTGGACGAGCCTCCTCGTCTTGGACAGCACGTCCCCTTTCACGAACGACATCCCTCTTCCCATCTCTCTCTCTCTCTCTCTCTCTCTCTCTCTCTCTCTCTCTCTCTCTCTCTCTCTCTCTCTCTCTC
>SOPF01026505.1:0-23715 GCA_012979155.1 Hypericum perforatum | reverse complement strand
ATCAACCTAGGAAAATGAGCAATGAGAAGTACATTACTTGTTAAGTTCTACTGAGCAGAAAAATGGGAGGAAAGCAAACTGCATACCTCTGATCGCTGCATGTTTCTTGCCAAGGCAAAGCTTGCGACTAGGAGAGCAACAAATTTGTATGATAGAGCATTAAAATCCTTCCCGTACACTGATCTACTGTCCACTGGTTGCAAACATTCCATCCAGGCAACTGCCATAGCTTCTGAAGTATTCCATCTCCTTACACGATCCATGTCACCCGCGTTTCGTCGCTGAGCAGAAGTGGCCATAGCAACTGCACTTAGGCCTCTTCCAGAACCAATCTTAGCATTGCGCTGAAGATCACGTGCAGCTGCCAGGGCAGCAGCTTTTGCAGCAGCCTTATCCTTCGGGTGAGCAGGTATCTTATTTGGTACGTCTAAGGGTTTCTGAAAGCTGGAAAAAGTATGCAGTTTGACAGCTTTACGCTCAAGCAAGGAAGTATCACGCTTAAGCTGTGCTGTAGTGACAGGAGCTGGTGTTTCCCCTCCAGAAGCACCAGCGGCAATCATTGCCAACGCCATTGCAGCAGGTGGTGATGCAAAGGCTGCTGCCCAAGCTGGAGAGATCATGGAAAGAGCAGCCTGAAAGGACCATAGAATAAGTTTGTCAGAGATGTATGAAAAAATTTATATGGTACCAGAGTCAATTACCCATGTGTCATCTATGGCTCATTGTCTACCCGTGTCATGGAACGTTGGCAAAGTGGTAAAAGTCCGTGCAAACTTCGGCCCGATGGGCTTCATTTGAGGGGGCGTGTTGGGATTACCACATTGGCAGTTGCGAGTGTGGTAGACTGGTTTATAAGTGTGGAAGATCCACCTAATCATTACCTTAAGGTATTGAGTAGGATATTTTATAAGATGCACCAGCAGAGTCAGAAAAGTTTTTGATAAAGGAATGTGATTGTACTCAAAAGACCTTCAAAAGCCAAATGCTAAAACGTAACACCATGACACCAATGCACTTGATGCCTAGGTGGAAAAGGGTGGGGCGATCTAGGTTTGTATTCAAGGACAAGGGTTTAAACCCTGGGGGAGACATATACCTTCAAGAAAAAAGACCATAACACCACAGAGATAATTCTACCCAATCCTGTACTGGCATATGAAACGTTTAAACTAAACGTGGAACAGAAGCACCTAAATATATATCTATATTCACGCATAAAATATTACTAGCACCTGTCATTCTCACCAATTGAGTGGTTTGAGAACCTAGGCCAGCACATCCAAGTACTGAAAAATATGATCGAGAGACCACCTTATGCAAGAGTTTCAGAAGCTCTAGGTAACATTAGGTCATACTCAACTATAGTTACAGTGTCCAGACGCAGACTGAAAAAACAAAATATTGTATGGAAATCAACGGCTGAAAAATTTCTATGGAAAGAGATTAAGCTGAGAACAGAATCAAATATGTCCAGCGACCTCAGTAGGAAGTACATCAGCGGCTAAAGCACGGTCATCAAGAAGAGGATTTAAACCGTCAGCAGTAGCAAGATCATGAATTCCAGCTAGAACTGGCCGCCATCTTCTCAGAACAGCAACAAACGGTGGTACAATACCTTCAAGATATTGTTTCCGCAAAACATCTCTGTCTTTGCCAACAGAGTGCCATACCTGCACCAGGTACGTCATCGTGGCTTCAGCAAAAAGTGAACACGGCAACAAACATAATATCTTTTTGGGTTTGGGGAAAGGCAGTAAGGCACGCTGTGCCCATTTATACAGGGACACCCCTGAAGGCCTCGCCAAATATGAGAAAGTTGAAGCCTGATGAGTGAGCTTTCCTGAGGCAAGTGAACAACTTGCTAGGGAGCATCACTCAAAAGAAGTCCCAAGATTGACATTGTGAAGATGATCAGTCAGTTCTGTAAAAGGGCAGTGACTTCAACAGAAAGCTAACCTCGGAATAAAGAACGCAAGAAGCAACCAACACTCTTTGTCTCTTTGAATCAGAAATAGGCATGTTTAAAATAGGTGAGAGTACGCTGTAGAAAACAGATATATGTGAGCTTAACATGTCATATCAATTCAGAGGACGTGAAATTATCCATGGTTAAAGTATTGAAACAAGAGAAGAAGAAAATCCAAAGTGAAGCAATTTTGACTGTTCACGGCAATGACAGCATGCTTGTATAATGAATATCAAAATTAATGTAAAATAAAAAAAATTCAAGTTTAATGTGGCCAAATACTCATATCATCCATTAGTATCAGAGACCAGTCTTTTTTTATTTCGAGTAATTATACAAACCAGCGCAAAATTCTCGAAACAATATAAATGAACACTCAATTTTTTCCCATGTTCAAGCTCAAACCAATTTATCATCAGTGAGCATCCAAAGCCGTTAGGTCACTAATTATATCCTTGCATGCCAGGCTAGTGTGTCAAACCCATCTGCCATCCATGAGTCGATAAAAGTAATATAATGTACAAAAGAACTGGCTTCTTGTCGGTGAAGGAGTCTTTAGTTCCAATGTTGCAAGGAAACAAGGAACAAAATGGAGAGCAGAGAAAGAAGAGCGCACAGGCATGTCAATTCTACTCATAAGTCTGCTTAAACTATCTCATCCCCAGATCAAATTAGTTAAGAAGTCAATACACTTCAAACACAACCTGAAGAGGAAAGCTGAATTACCTCCATAATAGAGCCGAATGAGGTTGCTTAATGGAAATCCTAATCTCATTTTCCATGGAGCTGTTGGCAGACTGTTGATGTTCTTCGGCCATTGCACTTTCAGGACCTCCATGTTTCATGAGCTTACTGGTTTCACTGTCTTCCTCCTCCCTCATTGAAAGTAGTACCATGCGAAGCATGCAAAGGAATGGCTGGTCACTGTCTAACAACTGGTACAAGGCTGCCATCCCACCCATACCAGTGCCCGAACCTCCCCCTATGCCAAGACCACCACCAAGTCCAGCATCGTTCAACAATAAAGCTTGAAGCATAGAAACAGCCTTTTTAACCAACGGAAGTTCAACCCACTTCCCATTTGCATCTTTCTCTAATGCAAATCTCCAAGATTCCAAGCCACTTCCACCTCCACCAAAAACAGCTCCTTTCGGAGGGACACCAACACCAAACCACAACCTGCTCCTGTATTTCCAACCCTCGGCTATATCCGTACAACAACTGCCATATGAAACGAAAGCACAGGAAACTGATTCATATGGCTCAGCTGCTGCTGCTGCAGTAAGGCGTTCCATCACAGTCGCAGAAATTTGTCCATTTGCATCAGCCATCGAGGCTAGGACCTTTTTGGATGTTGTGTTAGAGCATGATGCAGGCAATTATAGCTCATAAAACCAAAAGCACGAAAACTAATAGTAGAGAGGAGTTATGCCTCTCCTAAAAGAAAAGAAAGTTAACTTACATCAAGATGCAGTCCGCCAGAGTCACTAGATCTGCGATCAGCGCCAACTTCAACTGAATCACCACCAGTCCATGTTGTCGAATTTGAGCGGTTATTCAATGGATACAAAAGAGAAAGGGGAGAGGGGGAGCTATTAATAGCACGAGAGCTGCAGGTGATTTTTCTTTGCAGACGCAAATGATCTTCCACAAGCATCAAAATGACAATGGCATTTTCAACCAAGAAAACAGAAAGCTGAGCAGCAAACTCTGCTTCTGCTCTAGAATCTTCTGGAGATAAACCCACAGCTGCAACACCAGCTGCGGCAGCAGCAATAACTTGAGTCTGCAGAAGAAGAAAAACACATTACTGCAGTCTTTCTTATCCTGTCCAACACTTCAGTCAGCCAGCAACAGGTGATGAGAATGATGGTCCATGAGAAGCAAAAGTTATAGGACCACAAGGCAACATAGATCGTGAATGTAATCTAACTCCTTGTAGTTCGGGGTGGGACACGAAAATAGAAACCTAAATTTGACAAAAGAGTAGGCAAGATAGCTGAAGTTTCAACTTTCTCCTTTAACTAGAAATAATTTTCACTAAATAATACCAGTTAAAGAAAGTTAACAAACAATTTCAAGGTATTCCACTCCAAGCATATCTCCACATTTCATGCAACTAGGGATCACTTTCTTCTTGTAACCTGTAAAAGCCCAAACGACTCTATCTAGAGTAACTCATAAAATAACACAGATATAAAGGAGGGACATCACCTAATGGAAACAAATCACAGCAAAATGGTTGTTCGTTTTCTCTTGAGTTACCTGCAGTTGCAGTTCTGTGGCAGCAAAGTCTAATAAACTACCCAAGAGCCTTCTTTTGAATATAGGCAGAGCTTCTTCACGTCTGAAAATCACAGATGTCCCATAAAAATTTTTGTTTGAGTACAATGAGGCAATGAGCATAAATTTGCCAAGAAAGAAAAATACTAGCACTCAAATGCTCAAAAGAGAGATGCTTTGAAGGATGTATTTGATGTCTCCAGGAACTACAAAATAGCCAGACAGTAACGATAAAATGGCAGAACTGCATGTGTGATGCACCTAAATATTAGTGCTCAACTTCGTTGTCAATTCACTACCCGTAAAAGATTTTTCAATTTCTCCAAAACAAAGATATTTTAACCAACCATAATTAATTCCACCAAAGAATTAGCAAAAAGGTGAAATAACTTACTTTGACCGAAGTACGCTTAGCATTTATTTCTATCATTTCAAACTTGTGTTTTCCTATCACAATTTTTGTTCTGCGCTTCGTTTTTGTAAGGAAGTTGGTCCGTAGCTCTGTGATTATTGGCAAATTTCAAAAGAGTAGAACCAATCTTTCTCAACTTATAAGAACTTCATAGTAAAAAATTGAAGCAATTGCAGTTGCTAGAAGCATTAATTATTGGCAATTGCAGTAGCACAAATCAGCAGTAGAAGAGGGAAGATATTAGAAATGGAAAGATAAGACTGGAGAGTTACTTCCCAACCTGAAAAAGTTCAAAAATAAGAAAATCAGACGTGGGAATACCTAACTCGTTGTTCTCCTGTGCAAGATCCTCCCACTATAGAAAGCCACTCTGCACAATGAATCGTAGCTTCAATATCCTGCAAAATGGAAGCAAGACTAATTGGGACTGATGCAGCTAGACACTTGATTATGCATCATCTACTCAAACTGACAGCCGTGAACAACAAGACCAGAAGTAAAGTTGTGTCAAGCAGCATTTTTTTGAAACACCGCGTATCCCGATACCAACTGACCCTAAAAAAAATCCAGAATTGAGCTGGGCAGGACCAATAAGGGTAGCAAAGCTCTCCATGAATCAAGCAGGTTTTCTTATATATTCAAATTCTCAAAATCTGATATACTGGAAGACTCAAAAACACTGGAGATTTGAAGACAAACACATGCTGGAGAAATTAGCATGATGTCATCTAAGAGAATAGTTTGGGAAAATTTCCAGAAATCAAGGTAGCGGCTGCTGAGCAGGGAAAGGAAAACCAACCCCTTTAATAAAGAAAAAAAGGAAAAATACAGTGCCAGATTCGTTTGAAGAGGAGAGACATCCACCTTCCAACCATCCTTCTCACGCATTGAGTACTCTAGCATAATAATCAAGAAGTTGTGCACAATATCATCAATATCCCCTAAGCTCACTCCACCAGAGTCCTTGCTTGCACCAATCTGCCACAAGATCAAACCAAAAGAGAAGTAATTGCATAGACTATTGTCTTTTTGGACAAGTGGAAGAAACTAGCAGAGATCCTAGATTCTGTAGAGGATTGTTATAAATTTTCTTGATGTACATGGGTATATGCACTCTGTTCTTTTAGTTAAATCAATGCTTGTTTATTAAAAAAGAGAGAAACTAATTGGATTAAAATAAAAAGTGTATATAAACCAGCACATAGCTTCTTCTAGTTTTTTATTTACTTTGTTACATATACAAGTTTCAGTACCTATGGATCCATCATCTACCGTAAATTTCCAAGAAGTATATCAAAGTGGACAGAAAATGCCTCAATTGCAACTAACAAGGCACAAATCAGAAAATACCTCGTAATTAGATATCAAGACTTCAAGAATCCATTCAGGCCATTCTTCCATGTTTATCAGACTACTCCTGTTTTCTGGACGACTGCAAGCCAAAAACAGAAGATCCTGAAATCATATAAAATAAGTTCCTCAGAAATACAACTACTATAACAGAAACACAAAATTGTCCCATATTCAAACAGGGTGCAAGTTAAAATAACATGCATGTAAGCAATCGCCATGAAACAACCTATCATATCCCTACAAGAAAAATGAAACACGTTCTTATATAATAATATAACTGTATAAGAAACTCCTTTTACAATTCAAATAGGAAAATTGCTATCACTAAGAAGTTCAAGTTACTTCAGCACATTTCATCCTTCACTTGGAAAACCAGGGTGTGAATCAGAACAAACAAACCACGTGATGGATCATAGACTGTGGTTTACCTGCAAAGCTTGGCTCTGTAAAGCCCTAGATGCATATGGCAGTGAACGTAAAAGGACCACCAGAAGTTGCAAGTGTTTGAAGCAATGGCCAAAGTCATAAAAATTTAGTCCATTCTCGGTCGAAGAAGCATTAATCTGGCACAATAAAAGAATTAAAAACAACTTTTGAGAATATCAGTTAGCAAGTTACAATGATATAAAAGACTACAAGAAAAATTATTGCAATGTGGATATTTTGTGAATAAAGTTTCTTGGCTGAAAGTTTTTTTTTTTGCAGGGGGGTTTGAAAAGGAATACCGATGCTGCCAACAAAGCAGTGTAGACACTCGTAGTCAGGAGTCTGGTGGGTGCTGCTTGGAATGCTTTTTGCAATGCAAAAAGCAGAAGAGAAACCTTGTCATCAAACATAGTGGCACCTCCTTCAGGCAGCATACTGCCAAATAAGTCATTTGTTATGTCAGAGGATGCAAGTGAATCACATCTCAGATGTCCAGACGACACCAGAGCTCCAACAAGTCCAATGATGGCAACAACAATGCCGTCGGTTGTATCCACATTGTAGACATTATTCCTAGCGTTGTCGGCACTGATTGACAGGCTAATGCCACCCAAATTTTTTAGAAAAGGACTTTCAGATACAGATGACATTCTTTCCATATCCAAATCAGAGGCAAATATGGTAGGATTTCCACCACTTTCAGATTGTCTGGATTCAAAATTTTTCTCTGGTGAAGGGGAATCTTTGGAAGTGTCACATTCTTCATTCACACTTCTTCCAAGAACCTGAGTATCACCACCAAGTTCACTTTCTTGACTAGGAAGGTCCTCAATATTCTTTGCCACTGATACCACAGAGCTGTTATCCCCAGCTTTTGCTTCTCGTTGCAGCAAAACAAGCAGTGTTTCTATGCCACCAGATTTTATGAATATCTCTGCAAACATATTAGCTCTAGATGCATTTGGCTGCACAATCAGCCTATAAATGAGGTGCAACACCCTTGATACCTGGAAACGAAAGAAAAATTCTTTACTGGGATCATTCTCTTTACAACCTACTTTGTATCACACCTCTACAATTGAAATGAACCATTAAGTGCGTTGACGCAAAACAAAGAGGCAAGGGCAAAACAAATCAGAATGGTCAATATTACCTTAAACCTGAGGCTAGCGCGTTTATTACCATAGTCCACAGATTAGGATGTTGTTGCGAGAACAGGGACAATTACATATTTGTGTACTTATATCACAATTATGCAATTGAAGAAACCACAGCATACTCATGGGTTGGACGACAGACCCAGAAGCAGACAGATCAAATATGTAAATCTAGAAACAAAAACTCTATTCAAGGAAAAAGATATTTAACTGAGCACCTGTATATGACATTTTTTTTGCTAAATATATGATTATTTATTCAAAACTTTCATTTGACATAATCTTCACCTGATTACTCATTGGTCGGACGATAAACCCAGAAGCAGACAGATCACAGATGTAAATCTAGAAACAAAAAGTTAAACTCTATTCAAGGAAAAATAAACTTAACTGAGCACCTGTATATGACATTTTTTTGCTAAATATATGACTATTTATTCAAAACTTTCATTCGACATAATCTTCACCTGATTTGGCTGCGGGCAATCAACTATGAAGCGGAGTAGACAGAGGATATCAGCAGCAGCCACCAATGGAGTTGCTGAACCCATCAGAAGTTCAATAACCACCAAGAGTTCATCTACCAATGCATTCAGTTCACCAACTGGACGTATTGCATCATCTAAAGAAAAGGTTCTGACAGAGTCTTTCTCACGAATAGTCCAATAGCATCTTCTGCAGCCATCAAGAAGCAACTGGATAGCATTTGCATCTCGCATTCCCAATGACTCAGAAAAAACCATGTCAGCTAGGGACGATAAGAGTTTTTTCTGCAGACCATAATTACATAGGCTCCATATTTTCAGATCTAACAAAAGTGTACAAAAGAGCTGTACTTTCAGTCCATGGTTAATCTTCTGGAACTGACACAAGGAGACGACAGCGGTAACAAGTTCCTCATTTCCCACACCACTACTCTTTCCAGCCTCTAATGAAGACAAACTCTGGAGCAGATAATTTAATATCTTTGAAAGAACCTCAGGGCCTTGCATACGACACAGCTCTTGATTATTGCCAGGGTGCTGAATGGCAATGGAGATTATTCTGAATACAGGGGCAGCCAGTGCAGCTGAGGCCAGAAACCCGCCTGCATTTCCCATTTCCAGTTCCAGACTATCTTTATGCACATCATTTACCACCAGAGGAAGTAAAGACATAGGACCTCCATAGGCTAAAGCCCATAGTGCTTCCACAGGTCGCATACGGATAGCAACATGTACTTGCCCGAGAATCTCAGCAGGTCGACGAGTCATGCCTGAATAATACGAAAGAGAGTTTCAGGAAATACAAGCAACCAATCATGCTCAGATTTCTTGTGGACACCTTCGCCACAGCTTATGACACAGATATTCAACACAATTTGCCTCTATTCTTCCCCTTGTATAAGCAAATAATATGTGATAAAACTAAGACCGAACACAGCAATAGTTTCATAGAGTGTAAAATAGAAATGGGAATCCCCCCTGGACCTCACACAAGGATGAATAAATGAATTTGTGGAATAAAGAGGGCAGCTAAGAAGACTTTTGTACATGAGCTAATCAAACTTCAAAAGCGCAAAGGGTAAGGAAAGATTAGGCACATGGATATAACAAACAGAGTACACATTGAGGAATAATTTGCATTAGAAGAATGCTAACACAGCGTAGATGCTATGATAAATGTGTTGTTTAAACAGGGTAAAGTAACCTGCAGCACTGGATGGGGAAGCATCGGGACAATAACGGCCATTGAGCAAGCTGGGATGATAGAGGAGATGGATGCAAGCAGCAGTTTCAGCATCTAGAAGGCAACTTTCTTCAGCTTTAGAACAAAGATAGTCATTTGTTGCTTGCCAGGGAAGCCCTGCACCATTACCAAAAGTGGGTAATATATCGCCCCCCCTAGAAGCTAATCGTGCCATCCTTTCTGGACCAACAGGTTCCTTGAAAATATAAACAGGCCCCATCTCAGCAAATAAAGGGCACTGACGGCGTCGACGCTGTAAGCCTGCAAATGTCGGAGGGGGATTTGTCCCAATACAACAAAATGCAAGTGGCTTGGATATCCGAGGAAGCTCAAAGGGACGAGTTTCATACAATGATCCATCAATGTACAACCTTATTTCACTCTCTGTCTTCCCAGCCAGCCCATGCTTAGAAACATGCTCCAGTGCAATAAAGTACCAGCACTGAGTCTTGAACGCATGAGTGAAATGCAGAGAAGCCTTCTTTCCCGTTCCACTCCCACTTTCAACAACCAAAAATTGAGCATGGAAGTATGCTTCCCAACCCTGATTATCTGCAGATAAGAAACTGAATAGCCGTGGCATGTGGGCAGTACCTTCACCAGCAAGAGCACTAGCAGCTGCTGCAGCTGACATAGCAGATGATTTTCCAGATTTGGCTGCCGCAGCTGCTGCTATTGCTGCTGCTACAGTAGCTGTGTTCAGCGTATCTGCAAATGACTCGATGTAAATCCATGTTGCAAATGCATATCCATTCATAAAGGGCCACCGGCTCTCTCCTGGACCAAGCAAACCAGAGCTTTCACCATCGAATTCGAACGTACATGCTGGTCCCTTGGACTCCTTTCCACTCATTGCCTTCTCTAATGCCCACATCAAGCGAGAAGCCCATGGAGTAGAAAGCGTGTTTGTAATGACTTTAAACCATCTGTGCAAGTCAACTACACTGAGAGAATGTGCAGCCAATTGCTGGATGCAGTGGCACAGAGGAGTCCCATCCCATTCCAACTGTAGCTCAGAGTCCATATTCTTAAGAAAGATATTCTCGGCTGACCTCAAAAGAACAGATAGCAAGCCAGCCATAGAGCACATTTCTCTATTCCTACTGCAAGCCCGCAAAATAGCCAGCAGTCCCTTGACCATCCTTGTCCTCGGGGACATTGAAACCTCTGTATCACCTCCCCAAGGGAGACGGGGAATAAGCTCAGCTGACACGATGGCAGCCCGAGAATTCAGCATGACACTAGGAGGATTGCTATCTTCGTCCTCAAAACTTTCGACTCCACCCATTGTTGCCAAGAGTGAATCAACAACCAGGTAAGCTATGTCATCTGCTTTGTCTCCACTCCCAAAACTCTCAACTCCACTTACAATGTTCTTCAGCTTCTCCAAGCTTTCAGGTTTGCCCATAATGGCAGAGTCCACTAAATGCAACAATTCAGGGGAGACAGGTGGCATAACGGATTTTGGCTTAGACTTGTGCGGTGAACCGAAGGGAGAAAACTCCGAATACCCAGAATCTAGACTCATTGACGAGTACAACTGTTTAATAGCAAAGTCAGGTTGTTGCTCCGGCCCAGGGCTTGATGCGGAACGATCATGTCCAATCTCACTGGCAGGGGAAGCATCGTGTTCTCCGTCAAAACCCCTCGAAAATGCATCCGGAGACTCATTAAATTGGTCAATGGATTCTCTCCCATCGGATTGGTTTGAACGTGACAACCTAGTGGAATCCAAGTGCCCGCCATTCTGCTCAAACTGGCCATCATCTACAACTTCCATATCAAACGACCCCGCCCCATCGTTACTTCCCATCTCCAGCTCAGCACCACCACTAGAGTGCACGGTCACTGGTGGAGGCGTTCCAGCACGATCATCCTCTACAACGGAGGCCGCTTCCGGAGCATCCACATTACTCACGGTAACATGCCTGGTCTCATTCTTTTGGTCGTCCTCTTCCATCAAGCAATCTGCCTACGAACCTAAAACGAATCTGATCCAAAACTATTTACAGCCATAAGACTGCTCACAAGAAAAGAAAAAAATCAGCTGAAGTTGTTCATAGCACTCGAGATAAATCAAAACTTGGAAAACAAAACAAAAAATTATATATCTCGCAAGGGAAAAAGTTTCGTCTAGTAGATCTAAGCTCATAACTCATAAGCGCGCGCAATGGTGTGTCGCGTACTTTACACGCGGGGGACAAGAGCGTCCTTCCCGAAACCGGGAGCAAACACAAAACGGCACCCCATCGCAAAGTTTCGCGCGTCCGGAAACTGAACCGGCGAATTAACGCCGCATAAACAAGCATCGGCGACGAAGGAATCGGATTCTCAGATCGCCGGTTAATGTAATGGAGTGAGATTACAAAATGTACGAGAATGCGAGAGGCGACACACACACACACACACCGAGAGAGAGAGAGAGAGAAAGAGAGTACCGTTGGAAATCGGATCAGTTTCTCCGGTATGTTTCTCCCGGTTGATCGGAGATTTTGCGATGTGTATACAAATAGAAAATCGGAATTACGAAAAAATAAGTTAATGGGAGGGACAAGAGATTGAGAAGGGTGAGAAGAGAGAGAGGAGGGGGACGGGGAAGGAAGCGGTTTGGGCGCGAGATTGTAGCAACTAGCAAATTATAATAGGGCCTCTTCCAAAGCTGTGGTTTATACTTTCTAGTATATATATGCTCCGTTATTTTTCCAACGCCTCATTTATTTTACCAATTTTCTATCTGCATTATATGTAAACTGCTTACAAATCGCAATTTATAAATTGGCGACAGTTTATAATCCTAAATTTACAGATGTGAATAATTTTTCGCCAATGACATTGTTATCGAGATAATTAAATGTACCGAACTTAATGTTAGGACCACCAAATTCTTTGTATCTAATTTTAATGTGGTTGTATTAAATGCACGGTAATATGGATTTAATTCTTACCTTGGACGGGAAGGATACTTACATTTTCTTTTGGCATATTTAGATAATGTTGGAAGAGAACAAATGATAAACATTAATTACATGCAGTTTTGAACTGGGCTGCCACTGTCAGCCCGTTTCTTATAATCAGGCTCAATTAACATTCAGGAGCTAGACGCGCGAGAAAAGCCCATCTGATTGTTTATACATAGAGACAGACGGACGATGAAAAATAGGAGGGGGGAAAATACAAAGGTAAAATGACATTCTTTTATATGTTTTTTGAATATAAAAAATGAGATTTCCAATATTCCCAAATTTTAACCCGTCTTATTAATTATATTAAAATTAATTTTCATGAGATCTAAATATTACTTAACTATTAATCTTAAATGGAAATTTCTTATACTTCCACTTTCGTTCCCGTTTGGGAATCCAGGCCGACGTCCACCCTTTCTCGCCCCAAAGGTCAGCAATCACAGGATTAGAAAACCGTTATCAAATCGAGATGGGCCCCACCCGCCACATGAACCCCACCGACTTCCCCATGTGACCGTTGACAAACCACGAACCGCGTTCCCCTACTTGGAAAAAAACCCTACACTAACTCCTCAACCTTTCCCCCAAAAATCTAAATCCTCCGTCTATTTCCCTTCCCATCGCCCCACGTGCGGAGGAGGAACAAAGATGAACCGCCTCGTGGGCCCCATCCTCCATCTAACGGCCATCGCGGTCCTGATCTCGTCCGCTTCCGCCGCATCGGGATCCCCTGCTCTCGCGTACACCAACCACACCGTGGGTGGCCCCGCCGGGTGGCTCTTCAACGCCACCACCAACGCCACTTCCACTAACTACACCGCCTGGGCTGTAACACAGACCTTCAACCTCGGCGACTACCTCAGTAAATCCCATAACCGCCCTCCCATTTCGCGTTTATTTACGTCTCCTGCCACTAACTGACTTTCCTTCGTGTAGTTTTCAATACGAACTCGAACCAGTCGGTGATCGAGACCTACAATGAAACGACCTTCCGGAGCTGCTCCATCGACGACGCCTCCGACGACGATACGTTTATATACGACGACGGGGACGCGCCGGCGGGCCAGCCGATGACGATCGAGATCCCGTTGACCATCGAGGGGAAGAGCTACTACTTCTCCGGGACCGGCGATGGGGTCCCTTGCACCGAGGGGATGGCCTTCGAGATCCAGGTCAACCACGGCCTCGGGCTGCCTCCGAGCCTCAACCAGCCCCCTCCTCCGCCGTACACGGAAGCTCCTGACTCGCCCCCATCGGCCGACGGTATCGGCCCCGTCGAGACGCCGGGGAACGGCGGTGCTCATTTAGAGACAGCGGTTGCTTGGGGGCTTGCTCTTCTCTTCGCTCTTCCAATAATCTGCGCTTATTAGTTTTTTCTTTTTTCTTTTTTCTTCGGGAAATCGAATTTAATTGATGTGAGCACGATTCTAATGTATTCTAATTCTACGACTATCACCATACACATGTATGTATATCTCGGAAGTTAAATGTTGGTAGAGTTGATTTTCTCATGTTCTATTTTTTAAATAATTTTGCAAATCAGCTCATTAAATTGTAATTAGAAATGTTAGTACGTGATTTCGTAATGAAACTAAAACCAAAACGAAAACGAAAGGACGTCAGATGAAACTAACTAAAACTAAAACGAGGAAATAAGGATGGGACTAAAACTAAAACAGGATAAGTAAAACTAAAACGAGGGGGTGGATATGGGATTCAATGTAGTAGATGTCGCGATACATGTATGGGAGGACTGGGATGGTGGCTGTAGACTCGACAATGTCACATTATAATGCAGTGGTAAACAATGACGGTGACAATGAATCAAAAGAGCTTCGGTATTTTTTTGAGTGGTTATCTACTTATCTTCGGTATTAATATTGGGGAAAAAGTATATTTTGTTACTTGTGGTTTCATAATTTTTGACATATGATTTTTGACGTAGTTTTGAGGTTCATGGTGAATTTAGCTCGGAAAGTCACTCGAGCCTAAAAGTGAAACATAGATGCTAATATCAAGAGTCGTTTGGTCATTTTTTGACGATAGAATATATGTCAAAAATCGTGAAAACACAGGTACTAAAATTTGTACTTTTCTCTTGATATTAATCTCATGTCACCTCAAACGTAAATTTTGTAAATTATCCAACGTGCCCGAATTGGACAGAGGAAAAATAGATTTGTCTTTATTTTATAGCGTAGTGAACAGTTCGGAGATATTTATAAAACAGGGAAACAAGAAACGGACATGTCGAGAAGATGAGGAATCATACCGCTGCCTTTGAAATTAAAATACAAAATCAACTATTATTCCAAAATAGTAACAATAAAAAACACAACCAAAAGGCCTGCCACGTACCTGGCCACTTTATTTCCTTCCATTTGTTATCAATTTCCCAATTCTGTGGAGGTCATTCCGTTATTTAACATTCGATACTCGATAGTATCCAACTCCCACTTTATTTCCCTCCTCTAGGCTCGTCGGTGACCCGAGGATTTCGTAACCGTCAGTTGGATTATTCTTTTGTGATGACGTATTTTTTTATTTTTATTATCAGTTAATTAAATAATTAATAGTGAATTGGCAGGCAGGCACACTGAGAAAAATGGGGCTCATATCGGGGATGTTCGTGGGGACGATCTTCGGGATTGCGCTGATGGCTGGCTGGAAGCACATGATGGGGTACCGGAGCAACAAGCGCATCGCTAAGGTAACCGCCCCTCCGGTGGTTTCCCGCGGTTTTCTGTTTCTCTTTTGTGATACTTACTATATAATTCGTTTAGTTTTCGGTTTAGCTTAGGTCCGGACAGCGAGTGAGGTTTACCTGGCTTGTTTGTTTCGTTCTCGGTAGTGAACCGGACTGTGTTTGACTTGGAGATTATCTAGTAAGTAGGAATGGAGGATTGAGGTTTTCGGATGGTGCATTGTCCGCGGAGTGTTGGTTCGGGGGAAGCTCAATAGGCAGGCACGATCAGCTATCCACATTTTAAGACGTTACTGACTAGTAGTGATTCAGTGACCATTAGAAATGCGGATAAGGCATCGCATCGTGCCTGACTATTCACCTTCCTAAGAACCTACACTCTGCAAGGAAAGATAATATTTCGAGGAAGAGACAAAAATCGAAATTGGTGTGACAACAGGTTGGATTCTCTCTGTTTTATGTTCGGCAGGCTGTGGATATAAAGCTGCTTGGGTCGCTTAACAGAGAAGATTTGAAGAAACTATGCGGCGATAATTTTCCGGAGTGGATATCATTTCCTGCCTTTGAACAGGTTCTTCCTCCCTCCTACTCATGCTTACTAGTTAATAAAAGTAAGAACCCCTCAAATCTCCCATCTTGTTTGGCATGAAATGTTTTCAATATTGTAATCGTGATCAAGTCCGTCTTTTTTGCATCATGCAGGTGAAATGGCTGAACAAGCACTTGAGCAAATTGTGGCCCTATGTTGCAGATGTAAGCTAGTTTTCCTTCCTATAACTTTTTTCGAGTATATTTTCCTGCTGTTAATGAAAGATCTGTTTTTTAACCCTCAGATCAACCTCCTTTTTTGGCTTCCTTTGATAAGTTGTCTGTATAAAAAAATTGCAGAAGTCTAGGAACAGGATTGTCCTTAACCGAGGACATGTTTATGTAAAGTCTAATATAAGTCCTGTCAACGAACCATTACAAAGAAACTAAGTTTGGAATCTGCTTGCTGTTTTCAGGCAGCTACTATGGTGGTTAAAGAATCAGTTGAACCTCTGCTGGAAGATTACCGCCCCCCAGGGATTACTTCGTTAAAGTTTAGCAAGTTTTCACTCGGAACAGTTTCTCCAAAAATAGAAGGTAATGATGTACATTTGGGCTTTCCCTATGTATGTACTGTTTTTCCATGGCAAATGGCGTGTTGCTCTCATGCTGTGAGAACGAAGCATAGCTTAGATCCTTTGTCTGGAAACTTTGGGCAGATGCTGATCCCTACCTACTAAGCTATTGCAAGAGCTTTTGTAGTAGATGCGGCAGACATTTGGCTTTCGTCAGTGGTTCTCATCTTTAACCTTAATCGTTCACTGAATGCAGGAATCCGTGTCCAGAGTCTGAAGAAAGGTCAAATCATCATGGATATCGATTTTCGATGGTGTGGTGATCCTAGTATCATCTTAGCAGTTGAAGCTGCGGTTGTTGCTTCGTTGCCAATTCAGGTTGGTAATTTTATGATTTCTCAAGTGATGTATCTCTTACGCCATCATTACAAGACTGAATGGTTCAGTTATGAATTAATGGAAAAACCAAGCCTCCAATTGCGCAAATTATCAACCTTGTACCGAAGTGCGATTACTCTATGTTCTTGCAATCCCTTGTTTTTTATTCATGGTTTTGTGGAAATGTTAACCTGATGTACCACATCCTGCAGTTGAAAGATCTTGAGGTGTACACTGTTATCCGCGTCATCTTCCAACTTGCTGAGGAGATACCATGTATATCTGCAGTTGTCATTGCTCTTCTTTCTGAGGTAAGTCAAATGTTCATGAACTCGCTATTCAGTCACTCGAGATAGCTTCTCCGGCTGGGATGCCGCAAAGATGAGAACATCGTCGACATTTTGTTCTCCATGCTATTCTCAAGCATTGATTTGACTCACTTTTGCTGGTGTCAATCAGCCAAAGCCAAAAATTGATTACGTCCTGAAAGCTGTCGGTGGAAGCTTGACGGCAATTCCTGGATTGTCGGACATGATCGATGTGAGTGATACATTAGTGTTTAACTATGTTCTTACTCTTGTCTTTCTTGATTTGCCAAAGCTTACATGATGTATTGAATCTACATTGCGTAGGACACCGTGCATTCAATTGTAGAGGACATGCTTCAATGGCCTCACAGAATTATTGTGCCAATTGGCGGTATTCCTGTTGATACAAGGTAGGTGTATCGTTGGTAAACCGTCCCGTTTGTTCTCGATTCCTGACGACTTGTTAGAATTAATTCTGATGGTCACCAGTCATATGCCTCGCCAATATCACAGCTGGAAGTTTGAAATTAGCATGGGAAATTATGAAATCGGAAAATTAGTATGTGATGATTTGTTCTTGTCTGCACAGTTTTGGTACTTTATTCTCCAAGAAACAATGACCTTTAGTATCTTTCCAATCACGATTTCACTTCAGATCATAGATCAATTCAGATTTTAAGTCTTAATATCGCATATGCTTAGATAAGGCTTTTTTATTGGTGTCATCCATGCATTGGGAAATTATCATTATGTGGATGTCAATCTGCAATCGTGATTTTGCAGCGACTTGGAGCTAAAACCTCAGGGAAAACTCACGATCACTGTTGTCAAGGCTAATGATTTGAAGAACATGGAGATGATTGGGAAGTCTGATCCCTATGTGGTCTTGTACATTCGCCCCGTCGTCAAAGTGAAAACAAAGATTGTTGAGAACAACTTAAATCCTGTTTGGAATCAAACGTTTGAACTGATTGCTGAAGACAAGGAGACGCAGTCACTTGTATTTGAGGTACTCTTTGTTATTTGATGCCTTTGAATTGCCTAGTGTGAATTCTCGTGGTGTTGTTGTTGTTGTTGTTGTTGTTGTTGTTGTTGTTGCTGCTGCGGATAGCATTAAACTCGGCCGGTACCTTTTTCTCTGTTTCAGTAAAAGTACTGAGGCCAGCAGGTGTTCTCCTTCTAGTGTTATCTTTTATCATGCGATCTGACAATGGTTAATGCATCAGCTGGCGAACACATTCGTTCTGATGAAGACTTGCTATTTTGAACAGTCATTGCAATCTTTACGATTCAGCAAAAACATACTTAGATTAATATGAGTATCTCTCTCTGTCTATTGACTTCTTTAACAGGTTTTTGATGAAGATATTGGTCAAGACAAGAGATTGGGCGTAGCGAAATTACCTCTGCGTGACATGGTGTCAGAAACTTCGAAAGAGACTGAACTGAGACTATTACCATCTTTTGATACGTTGAGGATAAAGGATAAGAAGGACAGAGGGACTATTACTATCAAGGTCGACATATGCGCTTGTTGCTTTTGGTTAAGCAATTTGTCACTTCCTTCAGAATTATTTTTTCAGACTTACTTCCTTCAGAAGTTTGAACAATTTTGTTTCACATTTGGCAGGTTTTGTACCATGAATTTTCCAAGGAAGAGCAAATAGCTGCTCTGGAAGAAGAGAAGAGGATCTTAGAAGAGAGGAAGAAGCTAAAAGAAGCTGGAGTCATAGGAAGTACGATGGACGCGCTCGATGGAGCAGCTTCGCTGGTGGGCACTGGCCTTGGCGCTGGAGTAGGGCTCGTTGGAACCGGCCTCGGCGCAGGAGTTGGCCTCGTCGGGACTGTTGGTGGTGCCGGTGTTGGCGTGGTGGGAAGTGGCCTTGGAGCTGTAGGCAGTGGTCTGTCAAAAGCAGGAAAGTTCATGGGCAAGACCATCACTGGCCAGTCCAGCAAGAGGAGTGGCTCCACCACTCCTGTCAATAGTGAGCAAGAAAATGGTGGGGCCAAACCACTGTAATTACCACTTCTCAAGTGTGTTGACTTGTTGTTTGACTCTTCCCTGTTGATCAAAAAACATAAAAGTCGTTCGAGGCTGAACTTTGTGAACATCTTCTGATGCGAATTTGGCTGTCAATAGTTTAAGTTTGTATAGCAATCTTTAGAACATCGTATTAGTGAAACAACGTGATTTTTGAGTTCCGAATTTGATTGTCTTGTTACTTTGAACATTGAAGTGCTAATTGAGAAAATTGTGATTTTATAATGATTCGATATTTCTAGACTTATTTGCTAACGTTTAGGGCTAATGTCTTAAGCTTTAAAAATAAGTTATTTTATCTAACCTGTTTCAATTTGCTTGCAAGATGAACATTATATGCACGATGAAGTAGATTATTTTATTCAGCCACAAAAGAAGAAGAAAAGCTTAATATATAAAGAGAGTTCAATGGTGCTTAGTATATACCAGAGTCACCAACCATATATTCCTCTAATCAATTGGGATGTCCTTTATGTTTTTTAAGTCCTCGCAAGTCAATTCGGACAGCAACGGGGCAATCAAGACATGCATTGAAGAAGAGATTCGGAAGCTAATCGGTGCTGGGAGATTAATTTGGGAATAATATTTCATAATTTGAGATTCACTTTAAAATCTAAGGAATTAACAGTGAAAATATAAAAAACATCATTCAGAAAATAACCCCAGAATAGTATCCAATTATATTGTACTATTAACTACGTAGTTTCAAAAAAATGATGCAATGCACATTCTTTTTGGATCATCACGACCACTTCAGTCTTGGAAATATCAAACACTTGATGGGTCGGCACTCGGGCCCCGCCCGACAAGCGTGGTTTTGAAGATTAATATAAAATTGAGAGAGTGCGTGGGCCTCACATGATCTCACTCTGTTTCCCTCTCTTATTAATTATTACGGCTTTTTTTCTCTATCTCAAGTTCTCAACTTTTCTCTTTTCGTAAGAACTTGGCCTCTTCTATTGGAAGCTATAAATGTCTAATGGTCACACTACTTATTAGCCAGATAACTTCCGCGAAGCTGCTGGCTTATTAAGCAAGACGCAGCGATTTTTTCTTAATCATATTTCGGTGTATGTTATTAATGAGGTGGACAAAATGAATGATTTTTATGATACATAAATAAATAAATAACAAGATATAAATGAAATTGATAAATGTGGGCCTAAGTCACTTGATTATGTAATCCAAAACGTCAAAATAACAGTACATCAATATACGAAACTAGACCATACGAATAATTTACTAACAGCCAATTATTAATTAGGGAAAAGTCCATAGACGGTCCTGAGGTTTCGACTTTGTTGCGGCGTAATCCTGTAGTATGGAAACGCTATATTTAGTCCTGAGGTTACCCTTTTTTTGCGAAAGAGGCTCGGGTGACATCCCAAAGCAAAAATTGATCCGAACCAAAGACGGCGTCGTTTTTACATTAACGTGTCACGCCAGCTTGCAATTTTTAAAATATCAATTTTGATCCCTCACTTTTTTAATTTTTTAAAACACTATCTCTCTCCTCACTTCTTCCTCCTCTCCTCTCTCCTAATTCATCACCAGAACAATGCACACACCGAAACCAGAGAGGAAGCCCGAGAAAACACCGCAAAGGCAAACTACAGATCACAAATTACACATCCTTGAACTCGGTATGACACGATATAGATCAACCCTAAACGAAACTCCTAATTCAATATCTCATCGATCAAGCAGTAACTCCAAAAGGCAGCCACTGTGCTGACCACCCAACCATGAAGTTCCTCCTCCCTCAAAGTCCCGCAACCTCGACTAGCTACCTTCAAGCTCAAACACAACAAGAAAGCCTCGCACATGACAACGCCAGCCAAGTACCCAACCGGACACTCCTCGTAAACCACCCTCTCCCTCACACATTCACTAATCGCCGGTAGAAATGCCTCCAAAACCGCCTCAGCTCCACCCCCTGACTCTCTCCACCTCCCAAACCCTAGCCAAGTCTACAAATCCCAAGCCGGAAACCGAAAACCCTAGCTCTGCCTCCGCGTCCCCCTCCTCTTCTTTTTTTTGGTCCAATTGAGGAATTGGGTATGTGAAGGGGATGGTAATAAGCAATGCGAGAAGTAGTTTCCTACTCCGACGGGCTGATTAGTATATTGTTCCCAATCAGCCAACTCAACTTAATTTTTTCCAACTGTCAGGGATGCACAGAGAGGGGTTCCAGGAGAGGAAGAAGTCGAGGAAGGCGACGGAGGAGGTCTCTGGCATGGTTTAGAGGTTGAGGTTGCGGAGAATGGGCCGAGGGCTGGCGGGCATGCTTGGGAGAATAGGAGTCCAATGAGGGAGAAGGCCAAGATGGAGATGACAAGGAGGAGAAGGGGGTGGAACGGCAAGTCCAAAATTAAGTGATTAAAATGATATTTTGTTTTGTGCCAAGTTAACATACCAACCAGGCAAAATTTCCAACGTGGTGTTCCTAGTCACCACAAAAAAAGACACAGTCGGAGCATTTTCTGCTTCGGGATGTCACCCGAGCCTCTTTCGCAAAAAAACGGGTAACCTCATGACCAGATATAGCGTTTTCAGACTTCAGGACTACGTCGCAAAAACGTTGAAACCTCAGGACCGTCTATGGACTTTTCCCTATTAATTATTTCACTTTGTGGTCCATGACAGCCAATAATTAAAAAGACATAATTTCCATCATTCTGATGCGGTCCTCCAAATTAGGACGGCGTGAGATCCATCATAATTGACACCTACCTATAAACTACAGAGTACGCTCCCTAATTAAACAGCCGTTACAAATTTTAAGGGCTATGATTGTAATCTACTTATCCCCTAACAACATTTATCAGCTCAATGCCTCAATTAATAGTAGTCACTGGCCTTATAAAAGTAGTAGCTGTATCGTCAAAAGTCAAAACACTGACATTAAAAAAGCTGTTACGGAAAAAAAGTGAACCGTCGTAAACTGCGAAAAGTCTCCTGGTCTTTTACCACTGGAGGTCAAACCTACTGTGTTTTGTTTTGTAATTATAATTACATTACTTTGTTAAAAAAATTCTAACAATTGTAGATTCGAATATTAAAAATTTTAATATCGAATAATTGATGGAATAATTTAACGCAAAATTGACCTATACAAATATCAGTCACTTAAAAATATTCTCAACACAAGTGGTTCACCCTATAATTGAAGGCCCCCTTCGGGAGAAATTAGTAAAACTACTAAATAGCAGGCGACATATTAGATACAAGCTGTGTAAATCATTTAATACGTTCAAAATTTGAGTTAGACCATAATGAAATTTTTATAATATGATAACAACATTTTTTCATGCAATAATTAAAAATCTGCAATTAAATTAGATAAATTTACGATATCATAAACTAACTTAGAGTCATAGTAAAAAAGACGATGTAAATACAAATATTATACCAATTTCAAATTTAAATTAGATAATTTACTGTGCTATATATCAAGTGATACAAATCAAAAAAATTATGAAAATACGTCAATTATAACTTCAAGTTGATTACTATTTCAGTATCAACATAACATAGGATCCGTAGCTAATGGTGGCTGTTATTATTCCCGTTATAGTAACTTATGGACTGAAATTTATTATTTATATCTCCACACAGTTATTTTTGGTCAACAGTTTCACCCAGCGCGGCCGTACGAGGCCTACAACTACCCAACCGGAAGCAGCCACGTGTACCAGGTCAAAATACCCTACACTTCTCTTATCCTCTAAACTCCACCACCATTTTAATAAATAAAAAAATCAAAAAACTCCACCACCATAAATAAATAAAACAAAATCGCATTAAAACATAAAATATTTTGTTAGATATATTACCTTCTCCATAATTTGTTCCAGATTTACATTAATTGTACATAATCTAAAGAGATACTACTACATTGCCCTTCTCTCTTGTCTCGTATATTTTCGGGAAGAACATAAAAGGACCGGAGAGGAGTGGACTGGAAAAAATATTGGGTCTCTCCAAACAAATGAAGAACAGGTAACAACCGCCCTCCGGTTTCTGCATTATTTACCAAAAAATGCCATCCCGTCACTTGAAGTCTCTTCCGAAGGACCCCACGCCGCCGTCGAGCCACCTCCGCGTGCACCTCCTCCCACCGCTTCTCGCCGGAACCCTCACCCTCGTCCTCCTCACCCTGCTCTTCGCCTTCTTCCTCCTCTACCGAAAGCTCTCCCGTAAGCGCACGGCCCCGGCTGCCTCGCCGGATCTCAACACCCGCGAATGCCGGCGGTTCTCGTACTCCGTCCTCCGGCGGGCGACATCCTCCTTTTCCTCGTCGAACAAGCTCGGACACGGCGGGTTCGGGACAGTGTACAAGGCGGTGTTCCCTGGGAAGCACCACCTCCCGGCGGCCGCCGCCGTGAAGATGATGGACCCCACAGGGTCGCTGCAAGGGGAGAGGGAGTTCCACAACGAGCTAGCCATCGCCTCCACGCTGGTATCCCCGCTTGTAGTCTCCCTCCTCGGCTTCTCCGCGAATCCGAGGAAGAGGAAGCTCCTCCTCGTCTACGAGCTCATGGAGAACCGGAGCCTGCAAGAGGCACTTCTAGACCGGAAGTGCGAGGAGCTCATGAGCTGGGCGAAGAGGTTCGAGGTGATCCGGCACGTGGCGAGGGGGTTGGAGTACCTGCATTGCTTCTGCGACCCTCCTGTCATCCACGGAGATGTCAAGCCTAGCAATATCTTGCTGGATTCGGAGTTCAATGCGAAGATCGGGGACTTCGGTCTCGCGAGGGTTAGGGTTTTGGAGGAAGGAGACGAGGCGGGCGGCCCATTGGAAGAGGAGGAGGAGGATAACGGGTCTATTTTGGAGGAGGTGGAAATGGAGAGTGTTGTGACCACTACTAAGCTGGATTCGGATGCCTCACC
>SOPF01026503.1:0-43567 GCA_012979155.1 Hypericum perforatum | reverse complement strand
GGGGGGGCCAGAGTTAAATACCCCAAACCACAGGGGGCCAGATGTAATTTACTCTAAAAAATAGGAAGGCTGAAACACGAATTTTCTCAAACCTGAGGAGCCCGAGGGCAATTTTTCCTTCCAATTAACATAAACAAAAATCTAAAAAATATGAGATCCGACAATAAATTTTGACACAAACAATCAAAAAATAATATCATTTTTTATCAAACAATAACCAAAATTAAAAACTATTTGCTTGCAGAACAAATTTGCTATTAGAAACTAAAAATTAACCAATTTTTATGAGACCCACTATCAAAAAATCATGCTAACAAAATACAAGCAGGCATCTATCGATGAAGACAAGATTAAAAAAAATCAAAGATTTAGAAAATCCTAACAACAAAAAGAAGTTGATGAGTTCCTCATTCTCTTCGAGGACATCGTCATCGACCTTGAAGAGTTTTTCCCCACTGACGAGTAGTGATGGAAGGATGACGAGCACATCACTACATGTCAGAGAGAGAGAGGAGAAACTTGGCGACAACGAAGGTGTACAAGGCTGGAAACGTGATCTTTTGGGTTTGAAAGCTAGGAAGCGTTCAACCGTCGAACAAAAAAAACTCGACTTGGGAGATCTATTCAACTTCGACGATGAGAGAATCGAAGAAGAGAACGCACGGAAAAGAAACCAAAAATGTTATAAGTTAGAACTTGATGATAATTTATTCTTATAAAAAATATAATTCCAAATATGGGGAAAAATGCTTATATTCTGACACACTAATAAGTGTAAAGAGAAAGTCGGAGACAAGATTATGAGGATATGCAAGTTAAGGACAAAGGATTTTGGACAAAGAATTTGAAACATAACGATTTGAATTCTACTCGACTGAATGGATAATGGATCTTACGTAATTTTGAAATTAAAAAAATGTAATCTGTCATTAAGGGTTAATTTTGTGTGAATAAAGTGTCATACAATTCTATATTTTGTTTTCTTAATCATTAAATAATGTTCTACCTGAATAGTAATTGTAGTGGATAAGGGCTAATTTCCAAATTGCTTAATAGTTGTAAATTCTGAAATGTTCTATTTTTATATTTTTCAAAACGTATAAATTCTTTTTGAAAAAATATCAGCTATTTTGATAGAGAAGTTATCACTTTTTTATACTAGTTTTGACTCCGACCAAAATTTTTTATCAATGTAAATAAGTTATCAGGAAATCATTTTACAAATCTAAGTGAAAAAGAAGTATTGAAACTTTAAATTATAGCGCAACAATAGAAAATATAATATGAGAAAATATTGAAATTAAAGAGGACTTAAAGTTCAAACTCTGTATAATAGATTTCTTTTCTATCCAGCTCTTTGCATATTGAATCGGAGATTTCCAAGTGAATCGATTAACGCGGGAGTAGCGAGATCAATATTTTTAAAACAAGATATTTAAATTCTCTCCCAACCACATTGTAAATAAACAGAAAAAACGGTTTATATATCCGTAACAAAATGTTGGTTGAATT
This sequence comes from Hypericum perforatum, assembly GCA_012979155.1. NCBI lineage: Eukaryota > Viridiplantae > Streptophyta > Magnoliopsida > Malpighiales > Hypericaceae > Hypericum > Hypericum perforatum. The sequence continues at coordinate 42,055 of SOPF01026503.1, read as the reverse complement.
TTAAGATGTTCGTTATAGATTTAACGGTAAAGAATCCGCAGCTCCTGGCCACTCACGGGAAACGACGACGAGATGCTGACGTGTCCAGTGTTCGCCTACTGGACAAGAATCTCGCCCCTACCCGGCGCCGTTTCGCCGCTCACCACTTCACCATAGCCGTCTCCTTCAACCGCCGGAGAACCGGAGGAGCCTTATCCATCCGATCCTCGGGGCGAAACGACGTCGCCGCGCCGGGGGTGCGGCACGACAGCCTGAGGGCGCTGGAATGAGACAAGGTGTGTGACTTGGTGGCGTCGTTCGCTGCCACGTTGCCCGGCCGGGAGGCCGTCCGGGAACAGCTGTGGGACCTAGGCCGGACCCACGACGGCAGCCTTAGGCTCCTCCGGAAGACCGACGCCGCCATTGAGATGCATAATCACGGCGGGTGCCGCCTCTTCTTCACCGGCGTCCAACTCCACTTAGTTAGTCACTTACCGCCCCGCCTACGTGGACACCGTCTTGTGACACTCGCGTCTTGTGACACTCGCGTCTTGTTTTTTAATGCCTACAACGTGTTTGTTTGTTTGCCTGTCTGAGTGAAGGTGGAACTGGCGATCCGGTGTGCTAGGAGCGGACTTCCCGTGGGCGGGGCGGACGCAGTGGCTGTTGCAGCTGTGCTGGAGGTAGTTGAGGCCTTGCAGGTTAATTTTAAGGCTGCTGTTAGGAAAGGCGAAAAGTGGTATAACCGTTTTATGCCTCTTGCGGAAGTGATTAATTGTGCATTTTGCCTTTTAAATTTTATGGTTTCGGGTTTGCGTGGACTTAATCTTTTTTGTATGTTAACCTTTATGGAGGAGTGTGGTTTATAGACATTGGAACTGCCGACTAATAGGGAGCTTGCTAAGAGGATTCGGCAGGTCCTAGATGAGGATGGAACAGTAAAGGACTCTGCGGTAGGTCCTCTCTTCTATTCCTTGAGGTCCTTGTGATTTTGGGATCGTCTCAGTGAAAAGGATGATTGTTGCTGCTGTATGCTGCCTAAGTTTCTAATAAAGTTCCTTCTGAAATGTTTCAGAGTTCCGCACTCCACCGAGCCCGGAACCAAAACAAGGTATATTTTGTTGCTGCTATTGTTTTGATATATTAAGTAGCTAATTTTTTCCTGGGTAGAAACGGCTGGCTCAGCTTTTAAGGAATTACGAGGTGATAATGACTTTGCGTACGATTTATTATAAGGAAAGAAATTCCCTACAACTCTCGGAGTTCCACATTTTTAGAGCATTCACACCATAATTATCGCGCTACCATAATTATAAACCTTAAAGAAATTATAGTTATACAAATAAGAACTTATAAGTTAGGCTGATGAACTCTGGAAAGAAAGCTTTCGTTATACAAATAAGAAATTATAGTCAGAGAGATCCGGTTATTGCATATCATAAAAATCACAAGGAATGGGAATGGGAATGGATCCCAAGGAATAACTGGAACTTATAAATCAGAGATTGAGAAGTGACGACAATAAAATCTGAAATAGCTGGTCTGTACAGCATGCTAACAAATTCATAGACTCAAAATAATAGTTCCTCAAAATCTTCTTAAACCATCAGATTCATGATTACCGTAGTGTTCCCTGTCTAATTCTAGTTAAATAGCTTCAGTCAAATCTGACTAGCATTAGTAGCAAAGGAATTGATTGTGGCTGATTCCTTTATCTGTTGGTTCTGGATCTTTCTTAATATTTGACTGCATATATTTGCATCACTCAGTTGAATCAGTTAATGGACAACTTGATTAGGAAGCAAGCGACAGACACGTCCTCTCTGGTACATGGGCTTCGTGTGCTAGCATTTTCTCTTTCTTTTCATCTGGTTTTGTTGCTGAGGAAGTTATTTTGTTCATTTAGGCAGTGACTAATGTTCATGGCAGATGGTGTATTAAATCAGGGGATGGACAAAGAATGGGTATCGATGGTCTATTGCTGTCCAGGTTTTGCTTCATTTTGAAGTTTTCACTTTTCATTTCATTTTTTGTATACCTCTGTCAAGAGGCTAGGGGCCAGACTAGCTTATGTGTGAAATGAATTACAGTCGGCGGAAACTCTCTGTGTGCGTGCGTGCGATTGTGTGCATGCCTCTCTGTGTATGTGTTAGCTGTGAGATTAAGAATAATCATTCCATATGGATGTATTAGATTCTGTGGAATTTGCTAGTGACAAGATGAATATGAGAGTATGTTATCATGTGTAGAAAATGCTTTGTTCAAAAGCCCTATCATGTGACAGTCGCCTGTAGAGAAGACAGCACCACCACGCGTATTGTACGAAACACTACTTTTGAGAATTTCTTTCAAAAGTTTTGAAGTGTGGAAAGGCATTGCAATAAACTTCTCTGAAATAAAGTCAAAGTGTATGTATGTGCCAACTTTCAACTTTCATAAGACGTGTCTGATAATATGCGGTAATAGTGATTCAGGAAAAGGAAGCATTATGGAGCCACTTATGGCAGTTCCGCTGAATGATGAGTTACAGTATGCGAGGGCATCAGTGATTAAGGCAGAGAGAGAAGTGCGTTTGATGCTGACAGAAAAGGTATGGCTTGATGTTGCTTTTGTAACTTCGTGTTGTGGTGATTGAATATGCAAAAGTTCGGAAATAGTAGAAAATAATATAGATGCAAACAGATATACGTAGTATGTGCTCCATTTGTGGTAATTTACTTATGCCATTGTTATTGCTGCAATGTATTAGATGGACGAGAATCTTGATGGCATCGATGAAGTATCAAAGAACATTGTTCAGCTGGATGCGGTAAGAAGCTGAAAGAAAGAAATTTTTCCTTTGTTCTCTCCACTCTGATTTTCTTTCATATACTTTTGAAGTGGATAAGGTGTTATTTCTTGAAAACTCCAATAGAAGGGAGGTCTTAAACTTGAGGAGTTTCTCAAGTCATATCTTCGTACTAGTTTGTGTCCATGCTGCATTTGTAAGTAAGTTGCAGATATATCCCGTTTGCTCCCATTTTCAAGAAATTACATCCTGTTTCATGTTCTCTTGTGACACGATTTGAGAGCTTTTCAATTACAAAAGAGAAGCGCGAAAAGTTGTAGTTGGCCATGCATGTTGCATTGATAGATGGATAGAATTTAGATGCTGCGTAGTTGATGTTTGCTCGAATTTCTACTTTAATCTCTTTTTGTTACGTGGCTCTGGATTTGTAGATTAATCCTCGAGCTACTTATAGTCTGTCATATGGAGGTGCAAATCCTGCTCTATATCTGCCAGAAGACCAACAAGGAGTCTCTGATGCAAACAACGAATTATTGGAGAACAGTAGCTTGGACGAGTCATCATCAGAATGGATATTGCATATGCCAAAAGCCAACCATCCTCTGTTGTTGTACCAGCACACAACTAATCTAAGGAACAGACAGAAAGCTTCCAGCAAGGCTGATACTGTATGTTAGCGAGAGTGAGCTGCATCAGTAATTCATGAATTTCAAGCAAAAAAAAGTAATTCATGAATCTAGTACTGCACATATGAGATTCCTAAAAATGAGAGAACTCCCTCGTTCATAAAGAGGATGGAGCTGCAACTGTATCTTGCAGTCACTAGCCCTTCTATTCAAAGGTTATTCAAATTGCATTTTTCCTCTGAATCTTTTGGATAGTAATGCCATATTTAGGACAAGAACATGCCCGAAAAAAATAGTTGTTTCAATAGACTCCATGGTTATTATCGGGGCGTATTTGCTACAATGCATTGCTTTGCTTCAGTTTTGCTATTGGTTAACAGGTTGCAGCAGAATTAGCTCCTCCGGTACCAGTTGACTTTTCTATAACCCAGAAAACAACAGTCCTGATTATAACTGGTCCCAATACTGGGGGTAAAACTATTTGCTTGAAGACCATTGGATTGGCAGCATGATGGCAAAATCAGGTCAGGCACCCTTTAAAATTTTTGGCTAGTTGGCACCAGAGATGAGAGATCTCAATTTATTGTAAAACATGTTTTGCATTTTTAACTAAGCTCAACGTAATTCTTTATGCATTTAAAAACATTGAGAACCAAGGATTCGAGTTGGTACTTATAACTAACAAGAGGAAGAAGCCCAGCTAGAAGATAGATCGAGAAGTTCACCCAAAATCTGTTACACGCAAGTGCAAATTATTATGATATTCATCTAATTGACTAGGATGAAAGGCTCTTTCAGTTTGGTGTATGGTCACTTTCTTGTAATTCAGCGTTTGCATCTAGTTCTATTGCTATATGGCCTGATAATTTGTTTATTGGTGCAGGGCTTTATGTTTTGTCTACTGAACCAGTACGAATGCCTTGGTTTGATTCTATATTTGCTGACATTGGCGACGAGCAGTCTCTTTCGCAATCCTTATCTACCTTTTCTGGTCATTTGAGGCAAATTAGTGTAATTGCAACTCTTGCTCTGGACTTGCTTCTAGCATCCTCCTTTTACAGTTTTACTACAACGTCATAAATTTCATTTTTCCTGCTGTGCTTACCATGCAGTAGGCATGGGAGAGGCATACTAAATAACTTCTCTCTCTTTTTCCAGAACATTCAATCTCAGTCAACCAGGCCGTCCCTGGTGCTCCTTGATGAAGTATGTTTCAGACTTTCTGAACCAATGTAGTGTATTAGGAGCTTCTCATAGTACTAGCTAGTTATTGTCCCTTAATATTCTCCAAGTTAAAATAAATTTTTGCTGGAGACAATCTACAAGGGACAAGTATTTGTTTACCAGGATGGTTGTCAACTAAAGATATTGTATCCATGATGAGTGTTTTCTTTTATATGTAAGGTTGGTGCCGGAACAAATCCACTAGAAGGAGCAGCACTAGGGATGGCAGTATTGGAGTCGTTTGCCACCAGTGGTGCTCTATTGACAATTGCTCACCATGGAGAATTGAAGTCCCTGAAGTATAGGTATGGAGCAGGATAATTTAAGATCTACTTAAATGATATGAACTATCTTTACAGAAAGTTAAAAAGGGTAGGACTTAGTCCCAATGCCTCAGCAGTTTTAGGACATGAGGATCTAATTCTAGACAGCTTCCAGGACATGGCTTGAGATAGTCGAGTGAGGCCTACTCTGTTTCACCTGATGGGTATTTCCACTTCCAGGACATGCTATTGTCTACGGAGAGGCTGTATTTCCACTTGGTATAAGCTGCTGTTTATTTTCTATCACATATCAGATGTCCCGCTGACATCTCCATTTAACAACTTGTTTCTTGTTTATCATTAAAGCATTATCCGCATCTGGTTGCTTAGTTCGGTTCTGCATCCTTTAGCAGTTGGGAGTTTGTTTTCGTGACAAGTGGAAAGTTTCAAGTTCTGCTTCCAGATTTTCCCTGTATGCTACAACCAATTGTTTTCTTTTCAAAACGAATAACCAGTTCACAATGAGAAGTTGAAAGCAATTGCATTCTTAAACTTGTGCTTCCTTTTAAGTTTTCATACTTCTTTACTTCTTTGTGTGTTCTCATGTTGTTAAAATTGAACCTTCTGCAGCAATGATGCCTTCGAAAATGCTTGCATGGAGTTTGGTGAAGCCTACTTAAAGCCAACTTACAAGATTCTCTGGGGAGTTCCAGATTCTTTTCTCAATACTGAAACAAAGGAATGTTTCGGCCTATTTCTTTATGTTTATGGATGCATCAAGTTTCTCAAATGAGTGCTGGAATATTGTCATGATTTGAATGAAGGTAACGAGAAATGTCACTAAAATCATTGTTCCATTTTTTACTTTACTCAATAGTGGGTGGATACAACAGGATACAACTTTTTTCACTTCTGGACTATTTTCAACTTCTAGCAGACTGATAATAAGGAGCTATGAGAAAATACGAATTATCCTGATCCCCATGAGCGATAAAGCTGATTCCTAGGGGCTAGGAGGTTATGCATGAGACACAGGGTAGTTTTTACTCCTGTATTATTTATGTTAATAACTGGAGAATATTTAATATACCTTATCCAAAGAATGACTCCATTATAAATATTTTCTAGTCAAACAGTTGCCCTTTCATTTTCATCCGGGATATAAAGTATTATCCGGCAACGCGCACGCTTATTTTATGAACTTGCGCTAATTATGGGATAAATTGTATTTTGACAGGTCGGTCAAATGCAATCAATATTTCTGAAAGATTAGGATTGCCTAGTTCAGTTGTCAGCAATGCCCGTGAGCTGTATGGTTCTGCTACCGCAGAGCTCAATGATGTAATGAATTTTATGAATTATTTGTTTCAGAGGCCTCTATTCATAAAATTTGATAATACACTTTTCCTCCTCGTGAATTATTGTTATATGTTCATATCAAACTGTAGCAATAAGAGGAAACTACACAGCAGCATGCTACTGTCAGTTAAAATGGTGTTTGCTTTTTCGGTGCCTTATTTTATAACATGCATGGCCAAAGGTGCTATTTCTCTAAATATAAAGGATATCAAGCAAAGTGATCCCGTGTGGGATGTTACAAGTCTTTTTTAGGGCGGCTCGTGAAATTGAGTTTCTTTTGCTGTCTCCAAGTTATTGCAGAAGTTTGATGTCTTCAAATGTCAACTAAATTGCAGCCTATTGCAGGTTATTGTTGATATGGAGAGGTTCAAGCAGGACTATCAAAAGCTTCTCTATGGGTCGAAACACTACTTGATGTAGGGATCTGCCACTTTGAACTTCTTGATGCTCAAAATTTACATCTATCCACTTCTGAATCTTCCATAATTGAACCGTCTTAAACTACTTCCTCACTTTTCAAGTCTTGGTGATCGTAATATGTGTGTGTATATATATACATATAGAAAATGAAGTAAACACGGAACCTCCTTGGGTTACTTGAAGAAGACTCGCGAGTTATCAATATTTTATCTGTTTTTTTGTTATCATCTGTGCTAAACATAAATTATTATAACATCTTCCTCACCTGAAAATTGCATTGGTTTTTAACAATGGTTCATCATTGTACATATAGTTATGTCATTTGCTATGTTGTCTTTGGTATCTGCATCACCTGCTGCTCCCTCCTACGAGAAGTAACCCAAACTACTTAGTCTATCGGTTGGCTGGAAGACAGCTATATAGTATATTTTCTGTTAACTTCAGATCACTATTTAGTTACCTTCAGCATTCTATATCTTGCTCTTCCCGAGGATAACTTCATATCCGGGAAAATTTTGTGCTTAACAGAAGTTCACTGTACGAAAATGCTCTAAAGTTTGTTCTCAAGTAACCTGGTCAATTACGCAACTGTAAAATCACAAGGGTACGGAGCGCCATCATTTATTCTGTAAGTTGTATTACGATCCGACTATAAATTGAAATGTTTGCTACTTGCACTTCACATGTTCAATATGGCCATATATCTGCCTATACTTTCAGTTTCAAGTTCTTTGAAGCACTATTAAATTTCTTTTTGATTGCAGGATGTCAAGAAAGCTTTACGACGAACTGCTGAAAACAAGGCAGACACTTCTAGATTACTGTGCTGCTCTAGGTTATAGAAAGGCTGAAAAAATAGCTGAGACTGCCTCAATGGCAAGTAGTATCCTAAACAAGAAAGTTGCACAGTTTCGAGCCTCTGCGAGAGAGGCTGCTGAAGCCACTAAAGAAGAAAGAAGACAGTCATTGGCCCGTGATAACCAAAGTATTACATCAAATAGCAATGAACAACCCTCGACAAACCTTTCAGCCGTGAGAACTAGCGAACAATCAACTACTGGAAGAGATAACCAAAGTACTGAAGCGAATAACAACAAACACTCTGTGCCGAGACATTCATCCATAGAATCTAGCAAACAATCAACTTCTGGTAGTTCTGAAACCACCACTACATTTATTTCTGCAAGCTTATTTCTATTGCATAATTTGGTATTTAGTTTCACGTTTTATTCAATAGTAACTTTGCTATGAACATTATACTTTCTTTTTTGTTGAAAGAAATGTTTAATATTTTCTTCATTTTCAATACCAGCATCAAGGAAAACTAAGTTTCCCAAGGTTGGCGAATCAGTTGAAATTGCTTCGCTTAGAATGAAAGGCACTGTTTTAAGCATCGATCCTTCCAAAGGAGAAATCTTTGTTCAAGCTGGCTTCCTGAAAATGAAGCTGAAGTTTGCCGATATATTGACTTGGATGGTGACCTATTCGTGCATCTATCTGACATGGAAAGATCATTCAATGCAGACCAAGAAAATCTGCCAAGTTGGTCAATCTATGAGGTAAATGATTCGATCAGCCATGTTTAATTATATTTTATACAATGGTCTCTCGAGCTAAAGTTCGAGAATGGAAGTCATAGATGGTGACTTGCTTTTTGCTTGTACAGCCTGAAGTTTGAGTTCATTTGTAGAAAAGAAGTCAATTATGTTTGTTGTGGTAATATAAAGTTTTAAATTCTGTATACTAGTGTACATGTGCAGTCTATTCCTGACCAATTTACTCGTGCTTGCAGACTGAAGTCAAATTTTTAAAGAGTTAACTGATAAGAAGCCCATCGGTCAAGTAGTCCAGCTAAGAATAAATTTTTGTCGAGTTGTGTATCACGCGGATTTGCCAGCCAAGGCAGATAATTGGGACTCGTTGGTTTCTTGTCAAAGCACCAACTTGTATAGAGGTCTCATAATGGGCTGCTGCGGAAGCAGAAGGTACTTCTTACTCTCCCATATTTACAATTCAAGTTGATGCAACTTCTGCAAATAGCTCTGATAGTCACTGCTATTTGCGCAATATTTTTTTTGCCTATTCTCTTTCATGTTTAGAAAAAGAGAAGAAATAGGTGGTTGACAATAAGTCGACAAGTACTACTCAGTTTTTTTAATAATTGTGTATTGTCTATCTAATTATTCTGAAGAAGAGTGAAGTTGTGATTGTTAAAGTTGGACTTTGTTCTTTCTGATGTCACCTCCTTTGTCAAGGACATGCTCACATGACGATGATGCTTCGACATATGGAAGTGGCACCGTGTTCGAATGATTGATGCATGATCCAAGGCATATGTGACCATTGTTTAGCAATTAGAATCTCTTCTATGACCCTCATACACAATGTTGCAACCTCAGGAACTGTAGTGCTCGAATCCGCCTACGCTTACACTCGTAACGTCGTTTGTAGATATCCCGAACTCAGGTTCTCATTTCGTCTTCTGCTGTGGTTCAAACAGAAAAGACGAACTGAGGAAAGCAGGATATTTGGCCGCCTTCTGGTGGAGTCTTATTTTGACTTCGATTGCTCCAAAGCATTGATGAACTCGTGTGATGCTTCGTCGAATCCAACGAGTTAAAGCGGAAAAGTGGATTCCTATTTGAGCTTACCAAACCCACTACCTCTCCTCCACTGAGGCCCCCAGTGTTCAATTTGGGAAATCACAGTTAATGAACTTATTGGGGGTTTAGTCATTTCTTAATGAGATCGTGGCTTTGTAGGATCTCAAAGTCAAAAAGGCAGTACCAGTAATTAAGATCCCAAAATGCACATAGTTACTTGGCTGAAATGGTTAAAACTTGTGCACCAACTTTGAAATGGTTAAGAGTTGATTACTTAGCGCACTTGATTTACTTGGAGAGGCTATTGGATTGCTGCAACTTTTGGCTTCCAAAGAATTTTTTATAAGAAACTGGTCTCTCTTCTGGGTTACCAAGGTGGACAGTATCAAATTAATTACGCTTACGATGTGAAACGCAAAATTCATTGAGGAGACAAAGAAGTATTAACAACATCTGCAATTTATATATTGGATTCAACATGGATTAAATCTTAACTGCTTTCTTCAATTTCGAAAAATAAAATCAGCCGCTATCTACAAGGTACTATCACAGCTTCCTTATATTGTACCCAATTCTATTGAACCTGAGTTGAATCTGATGAGATTACCAATTCCCTTTTATTTCTAAATGTTGCATATATCACTGCAGTTGTTTGCTTCGAGTCTTGCTCATTACTTCCTCGTCCACTCCTGTCCGATGGCTGCCGCTGCACTGGCTAACCACCCAGCCAAACACATGGTTGAAATCCAACCGCACCATGTACTTGGTGGTGAGGCGGTTGCGGATGGAAGGCAACTTCTTTATGGGGACGTTTATAAGCATGCTTGCATGGCTGTAGAACCGGATAGACTGAACTGTCAGTAGAAATGCAAGCAAAAAGCAAGCAATTATGCAGAAGAACTTGATGGTGAAGCTCGTATCGTTCTTGTCCCCAATCACGACAAGCATTGTCGTCCTATCCCCTTTGTTGCTTGTCGTGATCACTGCAATGAGCGAGCTCAGCGTGATCACCGTCGACGCCAACACCGTCGAAGCCATGATATTGTTTCGGAGAGTCTGCACTGATGGAACTCCGTTCTTTATGGGATCCTGCAACGAAATGCAGCAACTCAAGAAGTGTCAAAAGAACATCTTGACGACCAACATGAACGCCCTTATAAGAAGTGCCTACCTCCATCATGGATTGGACCCAGAACCGGGTGTTGATAGCATGAACGCCAATGACAGTCTTCGCCGGCCGCCTCCGCACGGTTTCTCGGAGGAGCCATAGGTGGTATGCTATCAGCAAAGCTAATCCCAACGGGACCAACGCGAAGTCGAGAACTTGAATCTCCATAAAAGTACCCACAAGTGAGACCTTTTGCTTCTTTTGGGCGAGGAAAAGTATATCAACCCTCAACCTTATACCCGTGAATGTGAGAGTAGCAGGGGAGGGATGAAAAAAATTGACAAACTCTGGTTCACGTATTGTCCATGAGATATGTATAGTTCCTGATAGGTAAAGGAGGACGCCTAGGACTGGGAGAGCCGGTACGACCGTGTACTAAGGTTAAGGTTAAAGATAAATAGAAGTCCATGTGTTAAAATAAATGTTCTTTAATGTTGTATTTTTTTCAGATAGTTCTTCAATGTTATATTTGGAGTGGAGTAAAATTATTATTATTTTTCTACTCTAATATTTTTATCAAGAAATTTAAGTATCAATCATTTCTTAAATTATAAATTTTTTTTTGGAGAATTTTTGATATTGAAAGTTGACATTGTGTCTTTCTCAATGTTGTTTTTACATTCCTAAAACCATGATTTTTTTTAATTTAATTCAAATTTTTTACCACAAGGTCTAACTTTTATTGTAACTCTTAAATAACAATTTTTTTGATGCAAGTCTATTTTTATTTGATATTCAAGATAAAAGTATCCCATAAGTATCCTAACAAGTCTTTTACTAAAGCTCTACTACTCAAAATTGATCACTGTCCACTACTATTTTATAAAATATTTTAATAATATTTTTTATATTTATAAAATTTGAATCTATAACATTATTCAATAAATTCACATCTTTAACACTATTACTTCAAAATGTCTCACATTTTAAGTGAGCTTATGTGATGCCCGGCTGCATTTTTTTTCTGAAGAAACGTACAATTATGATTGATTTCTTTTAGAAAGAAGATGCGTTATTTTTTCCTAAAATTATGCACTTTTGAATGCCTCTTTTTATTTAGAATCTAAATTGAAATTCTATTTTTTGCTTGCCATATATGCAAAGTTTTTGATTGATTATATTCATGGGACAAGCTATTTTAGAGGTAATTTGATTTCACATTAATCCATTTGAATATGTATCACATATCAGATCCGTTATATTAAATTTAACGTATGCATTTAAATATTTTTCCTTAGGAAATAGCCATAAAAAATGAATGGGTTCTCAATCAATTCTCTCTCTCCTCTCACCCCGATTTTTCCCCCAAATTAAGCCCTCCTCCTCTTCCAACCTTCCTATTACGCTATCGTGGAGTTGAGAACTTCTCAACAGGTCGATTGGATACTATCATCAATGGCGTGCTTACGTGGCATAGTCAGCAGGAGCAGCCTCCTTCGACCCCGACGCCACCACCAGGCCTTCCCTGCCGTCGTCCACGACGATGGCCGTAACCGCCTCGCCTCGCCCGCTCCCGAGAGCCAGATCGCTCCTCCCGTCCGCCCTCTAATTGGAGCCACCGCCGCTTACAGCTTCTCTTCCCAGCTTGGTAATATGGGGGCCGGGATGGTTTTCTCGCATCGAGCTATGGGTTCAATTGGTCAGAGGTATGATTCCAGAAATTTTTCGGGTGCTGCCAAAAAGGTAGGTTACTTTTCTTCACAACAAATTCTAATTATTATTAGCGATTGCTGTGTGAATTTGTGAATGCCTGTTGTGTAGGCTGTGTGAATTTGTGCTCATTTGTGAACTCTCATGTGTAGGATCCCTATATTGGACCTACTTTTATGACAATGGGAAAAGTCTTCAATAAGGAATTGACGTTTCTTTGGGATACGGGCTGTGACGTAAGCTTAGTGGATGCTGCATTGCTCAAAGGTTACAAAAGACTCCCGGGGTGGATATGTCAAGGGGATGGACGCACTGTACGAACATTGGGGGAGTGTCCAGTCACGTGGACGATGGGGGGCAAAACCTACCACCATTCCTTCACTGTGATGGACCTGGGCATGCGTAGGTTGGGGAAGGGAGAGTCCATTCTGTCTCCTTTCATCTTGGGGGTTGATTTCATGCTGAAGTTCAAGGTGACGTCTTTTCAATTTGGTAAACTAAAGTCAGTAACTCTTGTTGACAATCAGGGTGAGTCCCATAGGTTGACGTGCTTGTGAAGAGGTAATTAGAGTTAGGGAAAGACTCACTAATATCTGTCTCAAGGTGAGTTTCAGTTGGGACGACCATTTTGTTGAGGTCAACGGTCTAATTAATGTTCTGCTTGAATCTGTCTTCCATTGTTGCACTCATAGAGGCTGCAATGGTGAACTTCACAAGTGAACTTGCTATGGTTGAACTCTGAAATCCAAGTGCACAAACCTACTTTCTATTGTCAGATCCATTTGTTATTTTCATTCATCATTTTTCGTAATGTCCCTCGTGCGTGAGGATGGTGGTTTCATCCTTGACCCTTTGTCTCCGCTGCAACTTGACAAGTCTTGTCAGGTTTCTCTTGTAATGTTGCAGTGTTTATTTGTTCAAAGGTGACTTGGGATAAATGTGAAACTAAAGGAACAGTAGAACAATTAGAAATTTTATGCTAAGATTAATACTATGTTCCATGTTGTGACCACTGCAATGAGCGAGCACAGCGTGAACAAAATAAATTCATATTATTAAAATTTGAATCTATAACATTATTAAATAAATTCACATCTTTAACACCATTACTCCAAACTCTCTCACTTTTTAAGTGAGCTTCGGACCAAAGTCTTTGGGCTACTTATCCTCGGTTATGTTCCATTCCATTCCGATATGATTCTTGGCACTGATTGGATGCATAAATACAGTCCAATTGTGTTTCGCTTTGCAGAAAACGAAGTTAGCATCACCTCCGAGGGCAAAGAGATCCTTCTTCAGGCTGAAATAGTGTGACTTTGGGGTTCGTGCGTGATTTCAGATAACACTTTGTTCAATTTGTTGTTTATGTTATGAATTGCTGCATAATGTTTTGTTAGTTGCTCATGATGCTCGATGTATGATGTTTTGTCGAATGATGATCTTTTATCGAATGGTGATATTTTATCTAATGATGACGGACTTTACTGCTGTTTAATTGTAAACTTAGATTTCTATTGCAACGAGGGCTGATTTTGCTGCACCCTTGGAAACTTGTGCAGGAGAAGGGATTGAAAAAGAGCAGGGCTGTATTGTCGTTTAGGTAAAAAAAAAACAGTCAGTTGCAAGTCACTCCAATATTTAGCTTAGTTGACAAACCTCTCTTCCGCTTTCTCCAAAATATCCCACAAAATTAGGAAAGGAGAAATTATAGTTTTAATTTAACTAAAAGAAGACAAACAAGCCATCCAATATTTTTGACATAAATGATCTGGATACCTTCTGGTCACATTTTCATTAATGTAGATATAATGCCATTTTTTTTTTCTTTGAGAAGTATCCTAGGGATGGGGGAGAACTACCCACAACGGGATTACACAAGGTCCACTCGATCATACTACTTCGCTAACTTAGGCTTATACGGCCTAATATAGACAGACCCAATCCGGCCCGCGTAAAGAAACGAAGGACGCGGCCCATGGCTCACTTTAGCTTGGAGGTATAAACCTTAATTCCGACGCCAAAGTTTAGTTTACGCGCTTGAACTGAAAACCACAGTTTTCAATACTCCGGTCCGACAATGTCTCAAAAAGTATCTTGGATTGGAAAAATAGGTACACAACTAAAATTTTCCTGATTCAATCGGGCAAAATGAAGACTTGGCTTAATTGAAATTTTCTGTTTGAAACAAAAAAAAAAACCTAACAAAATGACAAAATCGGAAAATAGGTGTACTCGAATTTTGGTCTAACCAAAAAATGCCAGTTGAACCAAATCTTCATTTCGGAAAATCACTGATGCACTTTTTGCCCATCCAACAAACAAGAATTAAACTCTCATCAATTACACAACAAAAATGAAACCCACCACGACAAAGCAAATCTGAAGGCCAAATTCTACCACCCCAGAACAACTTTTTTTTTTTAAGAAATGGAGGGGCAAGCCCGGATATATAAAAATACAAAAATAAAAAGACAATTACATCCTAAATAAACATCATATCCGCAATCCACCCTCTCAACTGAAGATCCCCTCTATAGCTCATCATTGTGATGACTACTACTCCTATATGATGCGAAATCCTTCCTTCCACTAGCCTCGACTAGGACGACATTTTTCTAGCTTAACCAAAGTCCGAGCCCATGGGATACAACTGTCATTGCTTAAAATAAAAGCGAACTCAATTCAGAGAACCCTTAAAATTGCTCAACTTCACTCTCATGGACTGACTCTCCATAGCACGCTTCATGTCCATCTCGTTAAATTGCTCAACTTCAAGCCTAACCTTGTCAATCTGCACAGGGAAAATTGAAAGGAAAAAAAAAAAAAAAGAGAGGCGGCATGAGCATCAGTAAAGTGTGCCATGGACGCCCCGAAAGGCTGTAGCCATAATATGGTTTTTTTTTTTTTTTTTTTGCAAATTGCAGAAAACAAAGTCCTCTACCAGCTCAAGGTGATGAATAGACGAATATGCATCTGCCAATCTCTTTTGTAGTTCATCCTCCTTTTTCTTCCGGAACTCCTCGTTCTCCATTTCATTACCAGCTTCTCCCAGTCCTTGGTACAAAGCTGCAAAAGTAGCATTCGACATGAGATTCAGTTGATGTGAAGAAGTAATATGCCAAAGGCAAGTAAAAGTTTTAGAAGAAGCAACTTGACTGGTTGTTAGAGATTAAAACAGCAGTTTCTCTCGATGACATCCACAAATCATTTTCAAAACTTCCTCCATCCAACTTGTTCCTTCCCCAACCACAATTGAAGAGGTTAAATCAATAATTCATCCCCAACAGTGATAGACTAAGTGCCATCTAAAGCTAAACCTCAACGAGCACACATACTTGCTGCAGGTCTAATTAAAGAATAATGTCGAGTTTTTCTATGCAACTGGTGGACCCAAAAGTACCATGGTTCCATGAGTTGAGAATACCTGTCAAAACAGAAAGCACCCAGATCTGAGTTGCCACATCATTGAGAGCTTCTTTGCCAAGGTAAGAGACGATCTTAAGATCTCTCTAGCCTGCACAATATCATGCAGAGAAAGCGCTAGATGCCCAAGCACGGTCAGAAACTGCGCAATAAGCTGAAGGTTCCCCATGCTATTGTGCGCAATCTGTAATCCCTTAGCCAGCCTTGATCTGCATTTTTTATTTCACTTTAGCACGTTGACTAGTGATTCCTGTCATTGGGCTCTTAAGCAAATAAATTTATTTCCCTTAATAACCAAGAGGCTCTAATCTAACTTGCTAGGATAGACTTTATGAAGAAATGGCCTCCAATTTAATTTTTTTTTTCTGATAGTGTCGTGAAGAAGGAATGTACCCAGCTTCTTCCTAATCTTCTTGCCTCATCAACAGAAGGCCATAAGTAAAAAGGACGCTTTCTTGCTCCTGCATTCCAACAAAAGAAAACTTCATTCTATAAATGGGTCCAATCAAATCAAGCGCCTGCACCCCCACCATTAACACTATAAGAAAGCTAGTTTCCAACATACATGCATAATAGGATATGAACAAAGTAATATGGTTCAAGAGAAAGAAATATTGTACCTGGGCTGGAGATTCAGTATCACCAAGGCAGAAGAAAGAGACAGCTGCATAAACTTGACATGTAGCTTGTTTGATTTGCTCTCTGTCAACTGAACAAGCAGCATAGATAGCCATCCAACAAGAACTCCAATTATTTTTATAAGATAATCACTCAGATGAACAGTGCAATTAGAGTTTAAGCATAGAATCATTACCGGAACTAAAATATCCAGAGTTCCGTAAGTCATCATTGAATGGAAGTGGTTACCAGTCTTTCATGTGCACCAGGGCCTGTCAATTCAGAGATGTTAGTCGGCTAAAGTGTTTCCACTCTACCATCTAGACGAGTGATGAGTCAATCCAACTGGAACAAGACCGGGCTCAACAATTACAATCAAACAATCTGCAGCTTGAAAGGTTTGGCAAGCATGACAAGAGAAAATTATTTAAGTAGCAGCAATCGACTTTTTTGCATATTCGACTAAGGAATTTTCTCCATAACATTTTCTTGAGTCATGCTCAAGGGTGACATTGACATAACATCAAAAGGGGCTATACGATGGTATAACATAAACAGAAGCCATGCTAATATGAAACCATACAGGAACAGCTGTACCGTACACCTACCTCTTGAGCTTCGACAAACTCTGAACGTCTGAGCTCAACAGCAACTTTGTTTTCAAGGAACTGTATCAGCAGCATTAAGTACAATCCAGCGATCCAAATAGTAGAATGTGGAAGATCTCCTCCTGCAAAATTAAGCTGTGATGTAAATCTAGTTTAGTTCTTAAAATATAATGGCAATCACATCATCGGGAAATAGGAACAACCTTTGCTGGCATCCGTTATTCCTAGCTTAGCCAACTCAGCTGCAAGAACTACAACTAATCAGTGGACTGAATACTGCACAACAAGTAGATAGTACTTAAACTCTAATAACATCTACGAATTCGCCCTGTTGCTTCTCAAGTACTATAGTTAATAACTTTGACTGCTACAGTGAAATTATGATGAGCAGAGAACAAAATCATGGTGAAGAAGCTTTTCCCCATCCAAACAAGTAATAATATAGAGCTTAACAAGCTTCATACTATGAAGGTTAGTTACAGCAGCCAAATTCACATTGAACATGACTTACTGATGCAGTAAACATTCAAAACTTTTATGTCATATTAGCAAAAGAGACCAGTGATTATCACCTTGAATTGTTTGCATTCCAGACTGAATTCGTTTCGCGCAGTCCTTAAAAAGTCCTCTAGGACGTCCAAAAATGGCCATCATCAGATCAACCAAAGCATAGACAGCACTTTTAGGTAGCCACTCCCCATTGAGAGGAGGTGGTGCCAAAACAAGCTTATCTTGCCATTCTCGTCTGACATTGCTGAAGTAGGCAGGTTCCACAGGCTTATCGCCAGAGAAACTCCACCTAGTCATACTTGATAATTGTCCCTGAATTTGAGTATGCTTGTCGGTCAGCAATGACCTCTCCCTGTGGGGTAGGTCCACTCTTGACAGACTTTGGTTCAAAGGATTAATTTCGTCTAAAAATCTTTCAATTTCCTTCGTCTTCTGTATGTCAGCCTTCATAGCAGTATCCAACTTTTCCACGTGTTGAGTAGCATTCTTGTAATCACAAATTCGAAGTTGGCAGAATACATGAAGCAGTTCACTATAGAACAGCAAGCCCAAACAATGCTCTCTTCACACCAAACAAACGCGCACCAGAATTGTATGTCAGAGGCAGCATCATGCCTAACACAGAATTCTAGATGGAGCTAAAAGTAATCATTAACGAATAAACTTACCATGTCGGGGCCCATCGACTCCCAAAGCCCATCGCACCTACGAAGAGCACTCTGAACCAAACTGTCCTCGCACCACTGCATCAGGTGAACATGAAGCACAGAAGTCGCAAAGAACATCTGAACAAAACCCACAAACCATGTCCGAGCCCTCAGGATACAACTGTCATTGCTTAAAATAAAAGCGAACCCAATTCAGAGAACCCTTAGAAGAATCAAACTTCCTCATCAATAACGCAACAAAATCGAAAACCCACCACCCCAATTCCCCCCACACAACAAACCAAACCCGAAGTCCAATTCTTGCTTAACCAGACAGAGCTCGAACACAAAAACAAGAACAAGGGAAACATCATACTCTTGGTGTTGTAGGGACTCGGAGGAGGAGGCGAGGTGGAGGCCCTTGAGGAGGATCTGCTTCTGGATCGGAACGGCGCCGACGAGGAGGTAGCACTGGCTGAGCAAGCTGAAGGTGCGGAACTTGAGGTCGAGACAAGAGGGGACCGAGTTGAGGAGGAGGTGGGCCCGCTCGAGGTGGGACTTGGCGTGGCTGACGTTGTGAGAGTGACGGAGGAGGAGGGAGGCGATCCGGAGCCGGGTCTTGACCTCAGCGATGGGGAGGAAGGACACGTGGCTCTGGCAGAGAGCCTCCAGGCACTTGATGGCTTTTCCTATCTCGGTTCTCCCCTCGTGGTACTCGGCCAGGCCCCATAGCCCCTCCGCCACCGACTCCATTGAAGGTAGGGTTGCTTCTGGTCTGGTCGGAACGGCGGGGGGTTCAGGTCCGGTCCGCCGCCTCCGATCTCTATCTTGGCGTTTGGGAGAAAGAGAGCTATTTGACGTTGTTTTGACTTGGAAAGAAGTGAGAAGTGTTTTTTGTTTCTTAATTTTAATTAAATGTCATTTACGCTATTACAAATTAGCAAGTTTATTTTAATGTGGTTTTCTCGACTAAGATGCATTAACACAGTAAATAAGTTTGAAATTTTGACATTCTAATTGTTAAGTCATTTAGTGTGTACCACGTCAATTCAAATTACTAAGTGAATTGAAATTAACGTGGTTGTTGTTGTGATAATTCAAAATTTTAATTATGTACTAAATTGAAAAACATGGAGAGGCTAATGACTAAATCAAAAATCGTATTTTTAACTGTGTATAAATTTACTAGACTAAATCAAAATAAATTAGTCAACTACCAAGCTGTATTTTAAACCACATCACTTAAAAAAAATCAATTTAATACGATATGGTTTGACCTGTTTCCATCTAACCCTATGTGGTTTTAAAAAAAGAAAAATTAGGCTAAAGTTCCTGTAGTTTGGAGATTCAACTGTTTCAGTCTCTACTGTTTCAAAACTACTCTTTTCGTCCCTGCTGTACAAAATAACACAGACGAATAGTCCTCCATTCCGACGTCGGACATTTTTCCATCTAAAACCTTACATGCTTTGACGATTTTGTCCTTCGGTCCGTAATTCCACCCATACCAAAAAAAAAACGATTCCAAAATAACCCAAAACTCAATCACCCAAACCCGTTCAAACCCTTAAAACCCAATCAACCCAAGTCCCCATCCTAACTTCTAATTCCCAAATTAAACTATAACCACGGATAGATAGATTACTCATTTATGAGAAAAGAGGGACCTGATAAGAAAATTATGTAAAAAATGGGACTAGATGGTAATTTACCCTAAAAAATTAATCTTAAATTACCTATCCACTTGAAGAAATAGACCAAGATAAGAATGCGGAAACTGGAGTAGATAAATTAATCTTAAAAATTAATGTTGTATTTTTTTCAAATAGTTCTTCAATGTTATATTTGGAGTGGAGTAAAATTATTTTTTTTCTACTCTAATATTTTTTATCAAGAAATTTAAGTCTTAATCATTTCTTAAATTTTTTTTTGGAGAATTTTTTATATTGAAAGTTACATTGTGTCTTTCTCAATGTTGTTTTTACATTCCTAAAAAACCATATTTTTTTAATTTAATTCAAATTTTTTACCACGAGATCTAACTTTAATTGTAACTCTTAAATAACAATTTTTTTGATGCAAGTCTATTTTTATTTGATATTCAAGATAAAAGTATCCCATAAGTATCCTAACAAGTCTTTTACTACTACTCAAAATTGATCACTTGTCCACTACTATTTTATAAAATCTTTTAATAATATTTTTTATATTTATAAAATTTGAATCTATAACATTATTCAATAAATTCACGTCTTTAACACTATTACTTCAAAATGTCTCACATTTTAAGTGAGCTTATGTGATGCCCGGCTGCATTTTTTTTCTGAAGCAACGTACACTTATGATTGATTTCTTTTAGAAAGAAGATGCGTTATTTTTTCCTAAAATTATGCACTTTTGAACGCCTCTTTTTATTTAGAATCTAAATTGAAATTCTATTTTTTGTTTGCCATATATGCAAAGTTTTTGATTGATTATATTCATGGGACAAGCTATTTTAGAGGTAATTTGATTTCACGTTAATCCATTTGAATATGTATCACATATCAGATCCGTTATATTAAATTTAACGTATGCATTTAAATATTTTTCCTTAGGAAATAGCCATAAAAAATGAATGGGTTCTCAATCAATTCTCTCTCTCCTCTCACCCCGATTTTTCCCCCAAATTAAGCCCTTGCAGCTCCTACTCTAGTTCAACTGCAATCGTTCAAGAACAATGTGAAGTGGTTGAAGTTGCTAAAAGTACCTTAATCCGAATGTCATACAATTTAAAGCAACGCTATCAAATCGATGAAACCTTTGGAACTTACCGTGTAGCAATGCTGTGACACTCCCTTGTTCGTAGTAATCATATACCATAAGTTTCTCATCCTTGGAATATTAGTAATAAGCACTCAACGCCGAGACATTCTGTTGCCTAATGTTTCCAACAATTCAAACAATGGTCGTCCGGGCTCGTATGGTCTTTCTTTACACACAAAAAAGGCTCATTGGGTCGACGTTTTCCGAAAATGAAAGGGCTTCTCGACAATCAGATTCAAGGTTTCGCTATAAAATGATATCCAATAACTCTGAACTCGAAAATGTTATCACGAAAGAGCGAAATTTTAATGAGGGTAGATGAAGGTAGATTTATTTTGTAAATTGTTTATAGTTGAAGAAGCAAGATGGTAGAGGGGACAAACAGCCAAACATGAAATTGAAATATGATAAATTATTATTTCTTACGATGGCAAGAAAAAAGTCCTCATTTTTCTTGTATATTCTCTCTTGTTTTTAGTTTTTTGGTCGACGAGCCCATCTTCCAGTCGAATTCTAATTTAGGGCCGAGGAAACAAAGCTCTACCAGCCCATATTTCACTTCACTCATAACCGATCATGCAAAGTTCTACGTCATCATCGCAATTCAGACGAGACCAAACAGAGGTACAAGACCAAACCATAGGTAAATTACCTAAGGTTCGGAATCCAAACCATAGGTAAATTACCTTAAATTTTCCACCATTTGGACGAGACAAAGTAAAGATTTTTCTAAAAAAATAAAGGGAAAACATATAAAGTCGCTCTACTATGATGATTCAACCATTTTGGTCATTGCTGTTTAAAAACTACTCTTTCAATCCCTACTATGCAAAATAACCGAGTTTTTTATTCCATAAAAGTCAACATAATTTTTTTATAACCATTTTACCTTTCGTTTAAAAAAACCAACCCAAAACCAAAATTAAACCAAACCCAAACCCTTTGATCGAATCTGAGCCGTCCGAGAAATTAATCAAAACCTTTATCAGAATTAACAAAATTAAAAATAAAAATCAGAACGACCCAGCGAAGGAGAAACGGGTGGCCGACCGTAGAAAGCACTCTCATTGTCGTATCTTCTTATTCTCTTCTTCTTTCAACAAAAAATAAAGAACAAGCACAACACCGCCAATATCATCAGCCCTTCGATGGCTAACCCTACCACAACCCCGTAAGACGACGTAGGAGAACTTCTGGAGGAGGACAACGGAGGCGAAGGGCTGTTCGCAGTTGATAGTGTCTTTGGCAGCGGGGGGGAGGCAAGGGGGTCATGGACGGGGAGGAGACGACACCATTGTTGACGGCGGGGGTGGGAGAGAAGTGGAGGGTGCCAGAGTCGGTAGAGGAGGAGGAGACGACACTGTTATTGACAATGGCCGGGGTGGTAGCATCGAGGTGGTGGCATCGGTGTGGGGGGGCGGTGGAGGCAACATCATTTTTTACGGTGGCGGTGTTGAGACAAGTCGTAGAAGGAAGAAAGTGGCTTGGGTTTTGGTCAATGTCGAACTTGACGGCAAAGAGTGGCGCTGGGACGATCTCAGTCGCGTTGAAGAAGGTGGCTTGGGTTTTGACTTGGTTTTTGATTTGGGTTTTTGTTTATTTGAGTTTGATTTTGGGTTGGTTTTTCAAACGAAGAGTAAAATGGTCATAAGAAAATTTATGTTGACTTTTAGGGACTAAAAAATTTGGTTATTTTGCATAGTATGAATTGAAAGAGTAGTTTCAAATAGCAAGGACCAAAATGGTTGAATCACCATAGTAAAGAGACTTCAGCCTCATTTTTTAAAAAATAAATTATCATAAGGTCTTTTAGCTTATAGTATTATTTATTTCCTAGTTTACCAAAATGTTAATTTTGAGATATGCACTAAGGTGAAGAATCTTTATTTCTTCTTTTTCATGAAAATATCAAAATATACTTCAAAAAATAGAAAAAAATGCATTTTTTTTAATCTTTGAACACATGAACATTCCAAATAGGGAAATTGTCCTCAAGTCCTTCGGGTTTGAGAAAATTTGTGTTTTAACCCTACTATTTTTTTAATTATCATTCAACCCTTTAAATTTGTGAAAAGTGTATATTTTAATCCATCTCGCCGGAATCCGACGATTTTTCCATCAAAATTGGACCTGAGATTACAAAAATATCTTTTTCTTTTAAAAAACAACCATAAACATATTTTAACCAAAAACCCACTCCTTCTCTCTCCATCTTCTTCCTCTTCCTTAGCAAATCCAAAAAAAGTAAAACAATAGAACAAAATGCAAGATCCTTCCTTCTCAAAATTTCTCGAATAGGAGAGAACAAGGGAAAAAGAAGCATCTTTATAAATAACGTTCCTAAGATTTACCCTCTTTGTCCTCTTGGCCCCACTCCCTATATGTACCCTCTCTCCAACCTCTTCTGCTAATTTTGGTTTGAATTAGAAAAAGGGCCGAGAGAGATTTCTCAGCTCCATGCCCTTTTTGATTTGGGTCTGATTTGAAATTACCCTTTCGGGCCCTAAGGAAAGGCTTTAGAATGGTAGAAATTGCAACTTCTGAAAACCCTCTTCAGCCATTCCAGTGCTCTATTTGGTTGTTGTCGAATTAGCGAGGAGACGATTCCAAATGAAAGGAATAATTTTTTATAATTATCAGATGGGTTAGAGGAAGGATTCAATGAAATTTGGGGACCGATATGTTCATTTAGGCATGGTAGTGTTCTTCCATGCCTATCTATTAAGCTGGATGTATGTTGTGGTGATGCTTTGAGCTTGTAGTCAACTGTTAAGCAGTACCACATTTCGAGTGTTTTTTTAGTGTCCGCCTTTTGCTTACTTGATAGAGTAGAATTTGCCATTCATGTACTTGATTGTTGGAACAACTTCAGACTTTCTATTCCACCTATGCAAAATGAGTAATCTAGTGAAGAAGTTCATTGTACGTCCTTGGTGACATTACTCTTGATATCTTTTTGGGGCCACTGAAAGTTGAAAATTTGGCTCTTCTGGATAATATTTCTGTTTTCTGGTGTATCATCCTTGATTTTTGTAGTTTCTTATTTTATTCTAGATGAGTTGGAGGATTTTATGAGGGTGAGAGAGTGGAGAAGAAGATGGGTTTGTGGTGGGATTTTCTAAGGAAGAGGAAGAAGATGGAGAGAGAAGGAGTGGTTTTTTGGTTAAAATGTGTTTAGGGTTATTTTTTTTAAAAAAAAAGGATATTTTTGTAATCTCAGGTCTAATTTTGCCGGAGAAATCGAAGAATTCCGGCGAGAGGGGTTAAAATATTCACTTTCTACAAACTTGAAGGGTTGAATGATAATAAAAAATAGAGTAAATTACATCTGACCCCCTGTAGTTTGGGGTATTTAACTCTGGCCCCCCCGTTATTTGTAATTCGATTAAAAAACCTTTTTAGTATGACGAAATTGTACCATTTGGCCCCTGAAATCGGAACCGGAGAATTTTCCGGCGAGAGACTATAGGAAATGACAAATATACCCTTAACCTAAAAACACTCTCTCTCTTCTTCCTTCTTCCTCCTTTCTCTTCCTCCTCCTCCTCCCTTTTCCTCCTCCACCTTCCTCCTCCTCCACCCTCCTCTCTCTCCTCCTCCTCCGCCCTCCTCCTCCTCTCTCTCCTCCTTCCGAAACTTTCCCTCCTCCTCCCCTCTCCTCCTCCTCCACTTTCCTCCTCCTCTGCCCTCCTCCTCCTCCCCCTTCCTCTTTCTCTCTCCTCCCTCCTCCTCTCTCCTCTGCCCTCCTCCTCCATTTCTCCTCCTTCCTCCTCCACTTTTCTCCTTCCTCCTTCTCCTCCTTCCACCTCCTTCTCCTCCCTCTGAAATTCCCCCTCCTCGTCCTCCTCTCATCTCCTCCGCCCCTCTCCTCCTCAACTTTCCTCCTTCCTCCTCCTCCCGTCTCCTCCTTTCTCCTTCTCCTCTTTCATCCTCTTTCCTCCCTTCGAAATTCTCACTCCTCCTCCCTCCTCTTCCCCTCTCCTCCTCCACTTTCCTCCCTCCTCCTCCCTCCTCCTCCCCCTTCCTCCTCCACCTTCTCTTTCTCCTCTTCCTCTCCTCTTTCGGAAAGAGTTTTTTTTTTGTTTTTTCGATCAGGGGTATTTTTGTCTTTTCACGAGGTCTCTCACCGGAGAAAAGCTCCGGTTCTGACTTCAGGGGCCAAATTGTACAATTTTGTCATACTAAAGGGGCTTTTTAATTGAATTACAAATAACGGGGGGGCCAGAGTTAAATACCCCAAACCACAGGGGGCCAGATGTAATTTACTCTAAAAAATAGGAAGGCTGAAACACGAATTTTCTCAAACCTGAGGAGCCCGAGGGCAATTTTTCCTTCCAATTAACATAAACAAAAATCTAAAAAATATGAGATCCGACAATAAATTTTGACACAAACAATCAAAAAATAATATCATTTTTTATCAAACAATAACCAAAATTAAAAACTATTTGCTTGCAGAACAAATTTGCTATTAGAAACTAAAAATTAACCAATTTTTATGAGACCCACTATCAAAAAATCATGCTAACAAAATACAAGCAGGCATCTATCGATGAAGACAAGATTAAAAAAAATCAAAGATTTAGAAAATCCTAACAACAAAAAGAAGTTGATGAGTTCCTCATTCTCTTCGAGGACATCGTCATCGACCTTGAAGAGTTTTTCCCCACTGACGAGTAGTGATGGAAGGATGACGAGCACATCACTACATGTCAGAGAGAGAGAGGAGAAACTTGGCGACAACGAAGGTGTACAAGGCTGGAAACGTGATCTTTTGGGTTTGAAAGCTAGGAAGCGTTCAACCGTCGAACAAAAAAAACTCGACTTGGGAGATCTATTCAACTTCGACGATGAGAGAATCGAAGAAGAGAACGCACGGAAAAGAAACCAAAAATGTTATAAGTTAGAACTTGATGATAATTTATTCTTATAAAAAATATAATTCCAAATATGGGGAAAAATGCTTATATTCTGACACACTAATAAGTGTAAAGAGAAAGTCGGAGACAAGATTATGAGGATATGCAAGTTAAGGACAAAGGATTTTGGACAAAGAATTTGAAACATAACGATTTGAATTCTACTCGACTGAATGGATAATGGATCTTACGTAATTTTGAAATTAAAAAAATGTAATCTGTCATTAAGGGTTAATTTTGTGTGAATAAAGTGTCATACAATTCTATATTTTGTTTTCTTAATCATTAAATAATGTTCTACCTGAATAGTAATTGTAGTGGATAAGGGCTAATTTCCAAATTGCTTAATAGTTGTAAATTCTGAAATGTTCTATTTTTATATTTTTCAAAACGTATAAATTCTTTTTGAAAAAATATCAGCTATTTTGATAGAGAAGTTATCACTTTTTTATACTAGTTTTGACTCCGACCAAAATTTTTTATCAATGTAAATAAGTTATCAGGAAATCATTTTACAAATCTAAGTGAAAAAGAAGTATTGAAACTTTAAATTATAGCGCAACAATAGAAAATATAATATGAGAAAATATTGAAATTAAAGAGGACTTAAAGTTCAAACTCTGTATAATAGATTTCTTTTCTATCCAGCTCTTTGCATATTGAATCGGAGATTTCCAAGTGAATCGATTAACGCGGGAGTAGCGAGATCAATATTTTTAAAACAAGATATTTAAATTCTCTCCCAACCACATTGTAAATAAACAGAAAAAACGGTTTATATATCCGTAACAAAATGTTGGTTGAATTTTAAGATGTTCGTTATAGATTTAACGGTAAAGAATCCGCAGCTCCTGGCCACTCACGGGAAACGACGACGAGATGCTGACGTGTCCAGTGTTCGCCTACTGGACAAGAATCTCGCCCCTACCCGGCGCCGTTTCGCCGCTCACCACTTCACCATAGCCGTCTCCTTCAACCGCCGGAGAACCGGAGGAGCCTTATCCATCCGATCCTCGGGGCGAAACGACGTCGCCGCGCCGGGGGTGCGGCACGACAGCCTGAGGGCGCTGGAATGAGACAAGGTGTGTGACTTGGTGGCGTCGTTCGCTGCCACGTTGCCCGGCCGGGAGGCCGTCCGGGAACAGCTGTGGGACCTAGGCCGGACCCACGACGGCAGCCTTAGGCTCCTCCGGAAGACCGACGCCGCCATTGAGATGCATAATCACGGCGGGTGCCGCCTCTTCTTCACCGGCGTCCAACTCCACTTAGTTAGTCACTTACCGCCCCGCCTACGTGGACACCGTCTTGTGACACTCGCGTCTTGTGACACTCGCGTCTTGTTTTTTAATGCCTACAACGTGTTTGTTTGTTTGCCTGTCTGAGTGAAGGTGGAACTGGCGATCCGGTGTGCTAGGAGCGGACTTCCCGTGGGCGGGGCGGACGCAGTGGCTGTTGCAGCTGTGCTGGAGGTAGTTGAGGCCTTGCAGGTTAATTTTAAGGCTGCTGTTAGGAAAGGCGAAAAGTGGTATAACCGTTTTATGCCTCTTGCGGAAGTGATTAATTGTGCATTTTGCCTTTTAAATTTTATGGTTTCGGGTTTGCGTGGACTTAATCTTTTTTGTATGTTAACCTTTATGGAGGAGTGTGGTTTATAGACATTGGAACTGCCGACTAATAGGGAGCTTGCTAAGAGGATTCGGCAGGTCCTAGATGAGGATGGAACAGTAAAGGACTCTGCGGTAGGTCCTCTCTTCTATTCCTTGAGGTCCTTGTGATTTTGGGATCGTCTCAGTGAAAAGGATGATTGTTGCTGCTGTATGCTGCCTAAGTTTCTAATAAAGTTCCTTCTGAAATGTTTCAGAGTTCCGCACTCCACCGAGCCCGGAACCAAAACAAGGTATATTTTGTTGCTGCTATTGTTTTGATATATTAAGTAGCTAATTTTTTCCTGGGTAGAAACGGCTGGCTCAGCTTTTAAGGAATTACGAGGTGATAATGACTTTGCGTACGATTTATTATAAGGAAAGAAATTCCCTACAACTCTCGGAGTTCCACATTTTTAGAGCATTCACACCATAATTATCGCGCTACCATAATTATAAACCTTAAAGAAATTATAGTTATACAAATAAGAACTTATAAGTTAGGCTGATGAACTCTGGAAAGAAAGCTTTCGTTATACAAATAAGAAATTATAGTCAGAGAGATCCGGTTATTGCATATCATAAAAATCACAAGGAATGGGAATGGGAATGGATCCCAAGGAATAACTGGAACTTATAAATCAGAGATTGAGAAGTGACGACAATAAAATCTGAAATAGCTGGTCTGTACAGCATGCTAACAAATTCATAGACTCAAAATAATAGTTCCTCAAAATCTTCTTAAACCATCAGATTCATGATTACCGTAGTGTTCCCTGTCTAATTCTAGTTAAATAGCTTCAGTCAAATCTGACTAGCATTAGTAGCAAAGGAATTGATTGTGGCTGATTCCTTTATCTGTTGGTTCTGGATCTTTCTTAATATTTGACTGCATATATTTGCATCACTCAGTTGAATCAGTTAATGGACAACTTGATTAGGAAGCAAGCGACAGACACGTCCTCTCTGGTACATGGGCTTCGTGTGCTAGCATTTTCTCTTTCTTTTCATCTGGTTTTGTTGCTGAGGAAGTTATTTTGTTCATTTAGGCAGTGACTAATGTTCATGGCAGATGGTGTATTAAATCAGGGGATGGACAAAGAATGGGTATCGATGGTCTATTGCTGTCCAGGTTTTGCTTCATTTTGAAGTTTTCACTTTTCATTTCATTTTTTGTATACCTCTGTCAAGAGGCTAGGGGCCAGACTAGCTTATGTGTGAAATGAATTACAGTCGGCGGAAACTCTCTGTGTGCGTGCGTGCGATTGTGTGCATGCCTCTCTGTGTATGTGTTAGCTGTGAGATTAAGAATAATCATTCCATATGGATGTATTAGATTCTGTGGAATTTGCTAGTGACAAGATGAATATGAGAGTATGTTATCATGTGTAGAAAATGCTTTGTTCAAAAGCCCTATCATGTGACAGTCGCCTGTAGAGAAGACAGCACCACCACGCGTATTGTACGAAACACTACTTTTGAGAATTTCTTTCAAAAGTTTTGAAGTGTGGAAAGGCATTGCAATAAACTTCTCTGAAATAAAGTCAAAGTGTATGTATGTGCCAACTTTCAACTTTCATAAGACGTGTCTGATAATATGCGGTAATAGTGATTCAGGAAAAGGAAGCATTATGGAGCCACTTATGGCAGTTCCGCTGAATGATGAGTTACAGTATGCGAGGGCATCAGTGATTAAGGCAGAGAGAGAAGTGCGTTTGATGCTGACAGAAAAGGTATGGCTTGATGTTGCTTTTGTAACTTCGTGTTGTGGTGATTGAATATGCAAAAGTTCGGAAATAGTAGAAAATAATATAGATGCAAACAGATATACGTAGTATGTGCTCCATTTGTGGTAATTTACTTATGCCATTGTTATTGCTGCAATGTATTAGATGGACGAGAATCTTGATGGCATCGATGAAGTATCAAAGAACATTGTTCAGCTGGATGCGGTAAGAAGCTGAAAGAAAGAAATTTTTCCTTTGTTCTCTCCACTCTGATTTTCTTTCATATACTTTTGAAGTGGATAAGGTGTTATTTCTTGAAAACTCCAATAGAAGGGAGGTCTTAAACTTGAGGAGTTTCTCAAGTCATATCTTCGTACTAGTTTGTGTCCATGCTGCATTTGTAAGTAAGTTGCAGATATATCCCGTTTGCTCCCATTTTCAAGAAATTACATCCTGTTTCATGTTCTCTTGTGACACGATTTGAGAGCTTTTCAATTACAAAAGAGAAGCGCGAAAAGTTGTAGTTGGCCATGCATGTTGCATTGATAGATGGATAGAATTTAGATGCTGCGTAGTTGATGTTTGCTCGAATTTCTACTTTAATCTCTTTTTGTTACGTGGCTCTGGATTTGTAGATTAATCCTCGAGCTACTTATAGTCTGTCATATGGAGGTGCAAATCCTGCTCTATATCTGCCAGAAGACCAACAAGGAGTCTCTGATGCAAACAACGAATTATTGGAGAACAGTAGCTTGGACGAGTCATCATCAGAATGGATATTGCATATGCCAAAAGCCAACCATCCTCTGTTGTTGTACCAGCACACAACTAATCTAAGGAACAGACAGAAAGCTTCCAGCAAGGCTGATACTGTATGTTAGCGAGAGTGAGCTGCATCAGTAATTCATGAATTTCAAGCAAAAAAAAGTAATTCATGAATCTAGTACTGCACATATGAGATTCCTAAAAATGAGAGAACTCCCTCGTTCATAAAGAGGATGGAGCTGCAACTGTATCTTGCAGTCACTAGCCCTTCTATTCAAAGGTTATTCAAATTGCATTTTTCCTCTGAATCTTTTGGATAGTAATGCCATATTTAGGACAAGAACATGCCCGAAAAAAATAGTTGTTTCAATAGACTCCATGGTTATTATCGGGGCGTATTTGCTACAATGCATTGCTTTGCTTCAGTTTTGCTATTGGTTAACAGGTTGCAGCAGAATTAGCTCCTCCGGTACCAGTTGACTTTTCTATAACCCAGAAAACAACAGTCCTGATTATAACTGGTCCCAATACTGGGGGTAAAACTATTTGCTTGAAGACCATTGGATTGGCAGCATGATGGCAAAATCAGGTCAGGCACCCTTTAAAATTTTTGGCTAGTTGGCACCAGAGATGAGAGATCTCAATTTATTGTAAAACATGTTTTGCATTTTTAACTAAGCTCAACGTAATTCTTTATGCATTTAAAAACATTGAGAACCAAGGATTCGAGTTGGTACTTATAACTAACAAGAGGAAGAAGCCCAGCTAGAAGATAGATCGAGAAGTTCACCCAAAATCTGTTACACGCAAGTGCAAATTATTATGATATTCATCTAATTGACTAGGATGAAAGGCTCTTTCAGTTTGGTGTATGGTCACTTTCTTGTAATTCAGCGTTTGCATCTAGTTCTATTGCTATATGGCCTGATAATTTGTTTATTGGTGCAGGGCTTTATGTTTTGTCTACTGAACCAGTACGAATGCCTTGGTTTGATTCTATATTTGCTGACATTGGCGACGAGCAGTCTCTTTCGCAATCCTTATCTACCTTTTCTGGTCATTTGAGGCAAATTAGTGTAATTGCAACTCTTGCTCTGGACTTGCTTCTAGCATCCTCCTTTTACAGTTTTACTACAACGTCATAAATTTCATTTTTCCTGCTGTGCTTACCATGCAGTAGGCATGGGAGAGGCATACTAAATAACTTCTCTCTCTTTTTCCAGAACATTCAATCTCAGTCAACCAGGCCGTCCCTGGTGCTCCTTGATGAAGTATGTTTCAGACTTTCTGAACCAATGTAGTGTATTAGGAGCTTCTCATAGTACTAGCTAGTTATTGTCCCTTAATATTCTCCAAGTTAAAATAAATTTTTGCTGGAGACAATCTACAAGGGACAAGTATTTGTTTACCAGGATGGTTGTCAACTAAAGATATTGTATCCATGATGAGTGTTTTCTTTTATATGTAAGGTTGGTGCCGGAACAAATCCACTAGAAGGAGCAGCACTAGGGATGGCAGTATTGGAGTCGTTTGCCACCAGTGGTGCTCTATTGACAATTGCTCACCATGGAGAATTGAAGTCCCTGAAGTATAGGTATGGAGCAGGATAATTTAAGATCTACTTAAATGATATGAACTATCTTTACAGAAAGTTAAAAAGGGTAGGACTTAGTCCCAATGCCTCAGCAGTTTTAGGACATGAGGATCTAATTCTAGACAGCTTCCAGGACATGGCTTGAGATAGTCGAGTGAGGCCTACTCTGTTTCACCTGATGGGTATTTCCACTTCCAGGACATGCTATTGTCTACGGAGAGGCTGTATTTCCACTTGGTATAAGCTGCTGTTTATTTTCTATCACATATCAGATGTCCCGCTGACATCTCCATTTAACAACTTGTTTCTTGTTTATCATTAAAGCATTATCCGCATCTGGTTGCTTAGTTCGGTTCTGCATCCTTTAGCAGTTGGGAGTTTGTTTTCGTGACAAGTGGAAAGTTTCAAGTTCTGCTTCCAGATTTTCCCTGTATGCTACAACCAATTGTTTTCTTTTCAAAACGAATAACCAGTTCACAATGAGAAGTTGAAAGCAATTGCATTCTTAAACTTGTGCTTCCTTTTAAGTTTTCATACTTCTTTACTTCTTTGTGTGTTCTCATGTTGTTAAAATTGAACCTTCTGCAGCAATGATGCCTTCGAAAATGCTTGCATGGAGTTTGGTGAAGCCTACTTAAAGCCAACTTACAAGATTCTCTGGGGAGTTCCAGATTCTTTTCTCAATACTGAAACAAAGGAATGTTTCGGCCTATTTCTTTATGTTTATGGATGCATCAAGTTTCTCAAATGAGTGCTGGAATATTGTCATGATTTGAATGAAGGTAACGAGAAATGTCACTAAAATCATTGTTCCATTTTTTACTTTACTCAATAGTGGGTGGATACAACAGGATACAACTTTTTTCACTTCTGGACTATTTTCAACTTCTAGCAGACTGATAATAAGGAGCTATGAGAAAATACGAATTATCCTGATCCCCATGAGCGATAAAGCTGATTCCTAGGGGCTAGGAGGTTATGCATGAGACACAGGGTAGTTTTTACTCCTGTATTATTTATGTTAATAACTGGAGAATATTTAATATACCTTATCCAAAGAATGACTCCATTATAAATATTTTCTAGTCAAACAGTTGCCCTTTCATTTTCATCCGGGATATAAAGTATTATCCGGCAACGCGCACGCTTATTTTATGAACTTGCGCTAATTATGGGATAAATTGTATTTTGACAGGTCGGTCAAATGCAATCAATATTTCTGAAAGATTAGGATTGCCTAGTTCAGTTGTCAGCAATGCCCGTGAGCTGTATGGTTCTGCTACCGCAGAGCTCAATGATGTAATGAATTTTATGAATTATTTGTTTCAGAGGCCTCTATTCATAAAATTTGATAATACACTTTTCCTCCTCGTGAATTATTGTTATATGTTCATATCAAACTGTAGCAATAAGAGGAAACTACACAGCAGCATGCTACTGTCAGTTAAAATGGTGTTTGCTTTTTCGGTGCCTTATTTTATAACATGCATGGCCAAAGGTGCTATTTCTCTAAATATAAAGGATATCAAGCAAAGTGATCCCGTGTGGGATGTTACAAGTCTTTTTTAGGGCGGCTCGTGAAATTGAGTTTCTTTTGCTGTCTCCAAGTTATTGCAGAAGTTTGATGTCTTCAAATGTCAACTAAATTGCAGCCTATTGCAGGTTATTGTTGATATGGAGAGGTTCAAGCAGGACTATCAAAAGCTTCTCTATGGGTCGAAACACTACTTGATGTAGGGATCTGCCACTTTGAACTTCTTGATGCTCAAAATTTACATCTATCCACTTCTGAATCTTCCATAATTGAACCGTCTTAAACTACTTCCTCACTTTTCAAGTCTTGGTGATCGTAATATGTGTGTGTATATATATACATATAGAAAATGAAGTAAACACGGAACCTCCTTGGGTTACTTGAAGAAGACTCGCGAGTTATCAATATTTTATCTGTTTTTTTGTTATCATCTGTGCTAAACATAAATTATTATAACATCTTCCTCACCTGAAAATTGCATTGGTTTTTAACAATGGTTCATCATTGTACATATAGTTATGTCATTTGCTATGTTGTCTTTGGTATCTGCATCACCTGCTGCTCCCTCCTACGAGAAGTAACCCAAACTACTTAGTCTATCGGTTGGCTGGAAGACAGCTATATAGTATATTTTCTGTTAACTTCAGATCACTATTTAGTTACCTTCAGCATTCTATATCTTGCTCTTCCCGAGGATAACTTCATATCCGGGAAAATTTTGTGCTTAACAGAAGTTCACTGTACGAAAATGCTCTAAAGTTTGTTCTCAAGTAACCTGGTCAATTACGCAACTGTAAAATCACAAGGGTACGGAGCGCCATCATTTATTCTGTAAGTTGTATTACGATCCGACTATAAATTGAAATGTTTGCTACTTGCACTTCACATGTTCAATATGGCCATATATCTGCCTATACTTTCAGTTTCAAGTTCTTTGAAGCACTATTAAATTTCTTTTTGATTGCAGGATGTCAAGAAAGCTTTACGACGAACTGCTGAAAACAA
Organism: Hypericum perforatum; assembly: GCA_012979155.1. Lineage (NCBI taxonomy): Eukaryota > Viridiplantae > Streptophyta > Magnoliopsida > Malpighiales > Hypericaceae > Hypericum > Hypericum perforatum. Next base: position 8,177 of record SOPF01026503.1, on the reverse strand, counting down.
GGCAGACACTTCTAGATTACTGTGCTGCTCTAGGTTATAGAAAGGCTGAAAAAATAGCTGAGACTGCCTCAATGGCAAGTAGTATCCTAAACAAGAAAGTTGCACAGTTTCGAGCCTCTGCGAGAGAGGCTGCTGAAGCCACTAAAGAAGAAAGAAGACAGTCATTGGCCCGTGATAACCAAAGTATTACATCAAATAGCAATGAACAACCCTCGACAAACCTTTCAGCCGTGAGAACTAGCGAACAATCAACTACTGGAAGAGATAACCAAAGTACTGAAGCGAATAACAACAAACACTCTGTGCCGAGACATTCATCCATAGAATCTAGCAAACAATCAACTTCTGGTAGTTCTGAAACCACCACTACATTTATTTCTGCAAGCTTATTTCTATTGCATAATTTGGTATTTAGTTTCACGTTTTATTCAATAGTAACTTTGCTATGAACATTATACTTTCTTTTTTGTTGAAAGAAATGTTTAATATTTTCTTCATTTTCAATACCAGCATCAAGGAAAACTAAGTTTCCCAAGGTTGGCGAATCAGTTGAAATTGCTTCGCTTAGAATGAAAGGCACTGTTTTAAGCATCGATCCTTCCAAAGGAGAAATCTTTGTTCAAGCTGGCTTCCTGAAAATGAAGCTGAAGTTTGCCGATATATTGACTTGGATGGTGACCTATTCGTGCATCTATCTGACATGGAAAGATCATTCAATGCAGACCAAGAAAATCTGCCAAGTTGGTCAATCTATGAGGTAAATGATTCGATCAGCCATGTTTAATTATATTTTATACAATGGTCTCTCGAGCTAAAGTTCGAGAATGGAAGTCATAGATGGTGACTTGCTTTTTGCTTGTACAGCCTGAAGTTTGAGTTCATTTGTAGAAAAGAAGTCAATTATGTTTGTTGTGGTAATATAAAGTTTTAAATTCTGTATACTAGTGTACATGTGCAGTCTATTCCTGACCAATTTACTCGTGCTTGCAGACTGAAGTCAAATTTTTAAAGAGTTAACTGATAAGAAGCCCATCGGTCAAGTAGTCCAGCTAAGAATAAATTTTTGTCGAGTTGTGTATCACGCGGATTTGCCAGCCAAGGCAGATAATTGGGACTCGTTGGTTTCTTGTCAAAGCACCAACTTGTATAGAGGTCTCATAATGGGCTGCTGCGGAAGCAGAAGGTACTTCTTACTCTCCCATATTTACAATTCAAGTTGATGCAACTTCTGCAAATAGCTCTGATAGTCACTGCTATTTGCGCAATATTTTTTTTGCCTATTCTCTTTCATGTTTAGAAAAAGAGAAGAAATAGGTGGTTGACAATAAGTCGACAAGTACTACTCAGTTTTTTTAATAATTGTGTATTGTCTATCTAATTATTCTGAAGAAGAGTGAAGTTGTGATTGTTAAAGTTGGACTTTGTTCTTTCTGATGTCACCTCCTTTGTCAAGGACATGCTCACATGACGATGATGCTTCGACATATGGAAGTGGCACCGTGTTCGAATGATTGATGCATGATCCAAGGCATATGTGACCATTGTTTAGCAATTAGAATCTCTTCTATGACCCTCATACACAATGTTGCAACCTCAGGAACTGTAGTGCTCGAATCCGCCTACGCTTACACTCGTAACGTCGTTTGTAGATATCCCGAACTCAGGTTCTCATTTCGTCTTCTGCTGTGGTTCAAACAGAAAAGACGAACTGAGGAAAGCAGGATATTTGGCCGCCTTCTGGTGGAGTCTTATTTTGACTTCGATTGCTCCAAAGCATTGATGAACTCGTGTGATGCTTCGTCGAATCCAACGAGTTAAAGCGGAAAAGTGGATTCCTATTTGAGCTTACCAAACCCACTACCTCTCCTCCACTGAGGCCCCCAGTGTTCAATTTGGGAAATCACAGTTAATGAACTTATTGGGGGTTTAGTCATTTCTTAATGAGATCGTGGCTTTGTAGGATCTCAAAGTCAAAAAGGCAGTACCAGTAATTAAGATCCCAAAATGCACATAGTTACTTGGCTGAAATGGTTAAAACTTGTGCACCAACTTTGAAATGGTTAAGAGTTGATTACTTAGCGCACTTGATTTACTTGGAGAGGCTATTGGATTGCTGCAACTTTTGGCTTCCAAAGAATTTTTTATAAGAAACTGGTCTCTCTTCTGGGTTACCAAGGTGGACAGTATCAAATTAATTACGCTTACGATGTGAAACGCAAAATTCATTGAGGAGACAAAGAAGTATTAACAACATCTGCAATTTATATATTGGATTCAACATGGATTAAATCTTAACTGCTTTCTTCAATTTCGAAAAATAAAATCAGCCGCTATCTACAAGGTACTATCACAGCTTCCTTATATTGTACCCAATTCTATTGAACCTGAGTTGAATCTGATGAGATTACCAATTCCCTTTTATTTCTAAATGTTGCATATATCACTGCAGTTGTTTGCTTCGAGTCTTGCTCATTACTTCCTCGTCCACTCCTGTCCGATGGCTGCCGCTGCACTGGCTAACCACCCAGCCAAACACATGGTTGAAATCCAACCGCACCATGTACTTGGTGGTGAGGCGGTTGCGGATGGAAGGCAACTTCTTTATGGGGACGTTTATAAGCATGCTTGCATGGCTGTAGAACCGGATAGACTGAACTGTCAGTAGAAATGCAAGCAAAAAGCAAGCAATTATGCAGAAGAACTTGATGGTGAAGCTCGTATCGTTCTTGTCCCCAATCACGACAAGCATTGTCGTCCTATCCCCTTTGTTGCTTGTCGTGATCACTGCAATGAGCGAGCTCAGCGTGATCACCGTCGACGCCAACACCGTCGAAGCCATGATATTGTTTCGGAGAGTCTGCACTGATGGAACTCCGTTCTTTATGGGATCCTGCAACGAAATGCAGCAACTCAAGAAGTGTCAAAAGAACATCTTGACGACCAACATGAACGCCCTTATAAGAAGTGCCTACCTCCATCATGGATTGGACCCAGAACCGGGTGTTGATAGCATGAACGCCAATGACAGTCTTCGCCGGCCGCCTCCGCACGGTTTCTCGGAGGAGCCATAGGTGGTATGCTATCAGCAAAGCTAATCCCAACGGGACCAACGCGAAGTCGAGAACTTGAATCTCCATAAAAGTACCCACAAGTGAGACCTTTTGCTTCTTTTGGGCGAGGAAAAGTATATCAACCCTCAACCTTATACCCGTGAATGTGAGAGTAGCAGGGGAGGGATGAAAAAAATTGACAAACTCTGGTTCACGTATTGTCCATGAGATATGTATAGTTCCTGATAGGTAAAGGAGGACGCCTAGGACTGGGAGAGCCGGTACGACCGTGTACTAAGGTTAAGGTTAAAGATAAATAGAAGTCCATGTGTTAAAATAAATGTTCTTTAATGTTGTATTTTTTTCAGATAGTTCTTCAATGTTATATTTGGAGTGGAGTAAAATTATTATTATTTTTCTACTCTAATATTTTTATCAAGAAATTTAAGTATCAATCATTTCTTAAATTATAAATTTTTTTTTGGAGAATTTTTGATATTGAAAGTTGACATTGTGTCTTTCTCAATGTTGTTTTTACATTCCTAAAACCATGATTTTTTTTAATTTAATTCAAATTTTTTACCACAAGGTCTAACTTTTATTGTAACTCTTAAATAACAATTTTTTTGATGCAAGTCTATTTTTATTTGATATTCAAGATAAAAGTATCCCATAAGTATCCTAACAAGTCTTTTACTAAAGCTCTACTACTCAAAATTGATCACTGTCCACTACTATTTTATAAAATATTTTAATAATATTTTTTATATTTATAAAATTTGAATCTATAACATTATTCAATAAATTCACATCTTTAACACTATTACTTCAAAATGTCTCACATTTTAAGTGAGCTTATGTGATGCCCGGCTGCATTTTTTTTCTGAAGAAACGTACAATTATGATTGATTTCTTTTAGAAAGAAGATGCGTTATTTTTTCCTAAAATTATGCACTTTTGAATGCCTCTTTTTATTTAGAATCTAAATTGAAATTCTATTTTTTGCTTGCCATATATGCAAAGTTTTTGATTGATTATATTCATGGGACAAGCTATTTTAGAGGTAATTTGATTTCACATTAATCCATTTGAATATGTATCACATATCAGATCCGTTATATTAAATTTAACGTATGCATTTAAATATTTTTCCTTAGGAAATAGCCATAAAAAATGAATGGGTTCTCAATCAATTCTCTCTCTCCTCTCACCCCGATTTTTCCCCCAAATTAAGCCCTCCTCCTCTTCCAACCTTCCTATTACGCTATCGTGGAGTTGAGAACTTCTCAACAGGTCGATTGGATACTATCATCAATGGCGTGCTTACGTGGCATAGTCAGCAGGAGCAGCCTCCTTCGACCCCGACGCCACCACCAGGCCTTCCCTGCCGTCGTCCACGACGATGGCCGTAACCGCCTCGCCTCGCCCGCTCCCGAGAGCCAGATCGCTCCTCCCGTCCGCCCTCTAATTGGAGCCACCGCCGCTTACAGCTTCTCTTCCCAGCTTGGTAATATGGGGGCCGGGATGGTTTTCTCGCATCGAGCTATGGGTTCAATTGGTCAGAGGTATGATTCCAGAAATTTTTCGGGTGCTGCCAAAAAGGTAGGTTACTTTTCTTCACAACAAATTCTAATTATTATTAGCGATTGCTGTGTGAATTTGTGAATGCCTGTTGTGTAGGCTGTGTGAATTTGTGCTCATTTGTGAACTCTCATGTGTAGGATCCCTATATTGGACCTACTTTTATGACAATGGGAAAAGTCTTCAATAAGGAATTGACGTTTCTTTGGGATACGGGCTGTGACGTAAGCTTAGTGGATGCTGCATTGCTCAAAGGTTACAAAAGACTCCCGGGGTGGATATGTCAAGGGGATGGACGCACTGTACGAACATTGGGGGAGTGTCCAGTCACGTGGACGATGGGGGGCAAAACCTACCACCATTCCTTCACTGTGATGGACCTGGGCATGCGTAGGTTGGGGAAGGGAGAGTCCATTCTGTCTCCTTTCATCTTGGGGGTTGATTTCATGCTGAAGTTCAAGGTGACGTCTTTTCAATTTGGTAAACTAAAGTCAGTAACTCTTGTTGACAATCAGGGTGAGTCCCATAGGTTGACGTGCTTGTGAAGAGGTAATTAGAGTTAGGGAAAGACTCACTAATATCTGTCTCAAGGTGAGTTTCAGTTGGGACGACCATTTTGTTGAGGTCAACGGTCTAATTAATGTTCTGCTTGAATCTGTCTTCCATTGTTGCACTCATAGAGGCTGCAATGGTGAACTTCACAAGTGAACTTGCTATGGTTGAACTCTGAAATCCAAGTGCACAAACCTACTTTCTATTGTCAGATCCATTTGTTATTTTCATTCATCATTTTTCGTAATGTCCCTCGTGCGTGAGGATGGTGGTTTCATCCTTGACCCTTTGTCTCCGCTGCAACTTGACAAGTCTTGTCAGGTTTCTCTTGTAATGTTGCAGTGTTTATTTGTTCAAAGGTGACTTGGGATAAATGTGAAACTAAAGGAACAGTAGAACAATTAGAAATTTTATGCTAAGATTAATACTATGTTCCATGTTGTGACCACTGCAATGAGCGAGCACAGCGTGAACAAAATAAATTCATATTATTAAAATTTGAATCTATAACATTATTAAATAAATTCACATCTTTAACACCATTACTCCAAACTCTCTCACTTTTTAAGTGAGCTTCGGACCAAAGTCTTTGGGCTACTTATCCTCGGTTATGTTCCATTCCATTCCGATATGATTCTTGGCACTGATTGGATGCATAAATACAGTCCAATTGTGTTTCGCTTTGCAGAAAACGAAGTTAGCATCACCTCCGAGGGCAAAGAGATCCTTCTTCAGGCTGAAATAGTGTGACTTTGGGGTTCGTGCGTGATTTCAGATAACACTTTGTTCAATTTGTTGTTTATGTTATGAATTGCTGCATAATGTTTTGTTAGTTGCTCATGATGCTCGATGTATGATGTTTTGTCGAATGATGATCTTTTATCGAATGGTGATATTTTATCTAATGATGACGGACTTTACTGCTGTTTAATTGTAAACTTAGATTTCTATTGCAACGAGGGCTGATTTTGCTGCACCCTTGGAAACTTGTGCAGGAGAAGGGATTGAAAAAGAGCAGGGCTGTATTGTCGTTTAGGTAAAAAAAAAACAGTCAGTTGCAAGTCACTCCAATATTTAGCTTAGTTGACAAACCTCTCTTCCGCTTTCTCCAAAATATCCCACAAAATTAGGAAAGGAGAAATTATAGTTTTAATTTAACTAAAAGAAGACAAACAAGCCATCCAATATTTTTGACATAAATGATCTGGATACCTTCTGGTCACATTTTCATTAATGTAGATATAATGCCATTTTTTTTTTCTTTGAGAAGTATCCTAGGGATGGGGGAGAACTACCCACAACGGGATTACACAAGGTCCACTCGATCATACTACTTCGCTAACTTAGGCTTATACGGCCTAATATAGACAGACCCAATCCGGCCCGCGTAAAGAAACGAAGGACGCGGCCCATGGCTCACTTTAGCTTGGAGGTATAAACCTTAATTCCGACGCCAAAGTTTAGTTTACGCGCTTGAACTGAAAACCACAGTTTTCAATACTCCGGTCCGACAATGTCTCAAAAAGTATCTTGGATTGGAAAAATAGGTACACAACTAAAATTTTCCTGATTCAATCGGGCAAAATGAAGACTTGGCTTAATTGAAATTTTCTGTTTGAAACAAAAAAAAAAACCTAACAAAATGACAAAATCGGAAAATAGGTGTACTCGAATTTTGGTCTAACCAAAAAATGCCAGTTGAACCAAATCTTCATTTCGGAAAATCACTGATGCACTTTTTGCCCATCCAACAAACAAGAATTAAACTCTCATCAATTACACAACAAAAATGAAACCCACCACGACAAAGCAAATCTGAAGGCCAAATTCTACCACCCCAGAACAACTTTTTTTTTTTAAGAAATGGAGGGGCAAGCCCGGATATATAAAAATACAAAAATAAAAAGACAATTACATCCTAAATAAACATCATATCCGCAATCCACCCTCTCAACTGAAGATCCCCTCTATAGCTCATCATTGTGATGACTACTACTCCTATATGATGCGAAATCCTTCCTTCCACTAGCCTCGACTAGGACGACATTTTTCTAGCTTAACCAAAGTCCGAGCCCATGGGATACAACTGTCATTGCTTAAAATAAAAGCGAACTCAATTCAGAGAACCCTTAAAATTGCTCAACTTCACTCTCATGGACTGACTCTCCATAGCACGCTTCATGTCCATCTCGTTAAATTGCTCAACTTCAAGCCTAACCTTGTCAATCTGCACAGGGAAAATTGAAAGGAAAAAAAAAAAAAAAGAGAGGCGGCATGAGCATCAGTAAAGTGTGCCATGGACGCCCCGAAAGGCTGTAGCCATAATATGGTTTTTTTTTTTTTTTTTTTGCAAATTGCAGAAAACAAAGTCCTCTACCAGCTCAAGGTGATGAATAGACGAATATGCATCTGCCAATCTCTTTTGTAGTTCATCCTCCTTTTTCTTCCGGAACTCCTCGTTCTCCATTTCATTACCAGCTTCTCCCAGTCCTTGGTACAAAGCTGCAAAAGTAGCATTCGACATGAGATTCAGTTGATGTGAAGAAGTAATATGCCAAAGGCAAGTAAAAGTTTTAGAAGAAGCAACTTGACTGGTTGTTAGAGATTAAAACAGCAGTTTCTCTCGATGACATCCACAAATCATTTTCAAAACTTCCTCCATCCAACTTGTTCCTTCCCCAACCACAATTGAAGAGGTTAAATCAATAATTCATCCCCAACAGTGATAGACTAAGTGCCATCTAAAGCTAAACCTCAACGAGCACACATACTTGCTGCAGGTCTAATTAAAGAATAATGTCGAGTTTTTCTATGCAACTGGTGGACCCAAAAGTACCATGGTTCCATGAGTTGAGAATACCTGTCAAAACAGAAAGCACCCAGATCTGAGTTGCCACATCATTGAGAGCTTCTTTGCCAAGGTAAGAGACGATCTTAAGATCTCTCTAGCCTGCACAATATCATGCAGAGAAAGCGCTAGATGCCCAAGCACGG
>SOPF01026502.1:0-12374 GCA_012979155.1 Hypericum perforatum | reverse complement strand
TGTTGAGAATTGGCGCACGCCAGAAAGTATTTGCGCGCGCCATTGTTCTTCTAAAGAACATTGGTGCACGCCAGAAAATTTTTGCGCGCGCCATTGCAGACCAAAATCTGGTCCGCATCTTGCTTGACACATTTGGAGCACGCCAAAGACACTAGTGGCATGCGCCGAAGGGTGGCAGGAGACAAAAAGAAAGAAAATCTTCACACACAAATCAACAGCACACTTCGGATAAGCACAAAAGGAAATCCGCATTCGAGGAACTTTAGAAAGAAGTGAACCAAATTTGGCGCCGTTGCCGGGGAAACTGAGTAAATAGTGCTCAATTTAGTGAACGAACTTGGTTAGGAAATTTTAATTTTTGTTATAAAAAAAACAAAAAAATTAGGTTTAATTTTTAGTTACTTGCAAAATAAGTTACGTGCATGCCCTTAACCAGGTCCACTAAAAATCTTCCATTAGAATTTGAAGTGGACATCACTCGATTTGAAAGGACATTGCGTAAGAAGTTAAGGGAAGAAAGGATGGATCAACGACAAGAAGGACAAGGAGCTGAGGCTCAAGCACCTCGACAATCTCTATTGGACCATGGAAGACCGACATATGAAGGAGCAAAAACAGGAATCCAGCATCCAGCTATTGAAGCTGATCACTTTGAAATCAGGACGTCAGTGATTCATATGCTTCAAGCATCAAGTCAGTTCTATGGATTACCTAATAAAGACGCAAATGACCATCTTGGAAACTTCATGGAATTAGCTGATAACTTCAAGTATCAGGGAGTTTCGGATGATGTCATTAAGATAAGAATGTTTCCATATACGCTTAGGGACAAGGCCAAACTGTGGTATAAGCAACTCAAGGATACTCCAATAACTACTTGGGCTGAACTTGCAAATGCTTTTCTAGATCAATATTTCCCATAATCAAGGACAAGTAAGTTAGTCAAGGAGATCACAAATTTTGAACAATATGAAGGAGATTCTTTGAGTGAAATGTGGGAGAGATTTAAGGGATTGTAGATGAGTTGTCCACACCATGGTTTATCGAAGGAGACCTTGCTAAAAACTTTTTATTTTAGCCTTTCACCGACAACAATGGGAACTGTAGATGCTGCTTCTAATGGGAATTTTCTGAGAAAGGAAAGAGATGAAGCCTACCATATTTTGGAAGAGTTGGCAGCAACAAACAGAATAATCGCAAATGAGAGAAAATAACAGCCAGTCAGAGAGCTTAGAGAACTAACTGAGCGAAGTGAGAAGAGAGGAATGATTGAACTTGATGCTTCCTTGGCATTACGAGCTCAGGTAGATTTAATGGCAAAACAGTTACGTGACTTGACCTGTAGCAAGGTTGATGCTGTTGCTATTCAACAAAATTGTGAAGCATGTGGCAACATTGGCCACGACATTAGTCAATGTGCCATGATGAACCAACAAACTGAGCCCGTCAATTTTGTTAGTGGTCAAGGATAAGGAGGAAACAGGATGGGGAACAATCTATATTCTTCAACATATAATCCTGGATGGAGGAATCATCCTAATTTCTCGTGGAAAGATAGGAGCAACGACGATAACCTGGCAATTGTTCCTGATAAAGGACTACCATTACGTGCACCACAACAAGGACCACCTGGTTTTCAACCACGTGGATTTTTGGGAGAAAGAATGGGGGCCCTAGAGGAAAGATTTAATAAGGTAGAGAAATTTATCCAACAGACCAGAGAGTCATCTACTAACCAAAGCCAAATCCTGAAGGCCTTAGCAAGCCAAGAGGCAAAGCAAAATAATTTGGAACAATTCCTTAGGGGGCAATCAACTGCCATGCGAAACATGGAAATACAACTTGGGGAAATTGCAAAGGCAAATGCCCAAAGAGCTTCAGGTTCACTCCCTAGTTCTACTGAAGAAAATCCTAGAGATCACGTAAACGCTATCGCTTTGAGGAGTGGTAAAGAATTAGCCTCTCAAACAGTCAACAAGAAGGCTAAAGAAAGTGAAGTGGTAGACTCTGACCAAGAAAAGGTTGATGATGTTGTGGAAGAGAGAGTTGCGGTAGAAGAAGAAGTTTACGTATCACCACCCCCAATGATTCCCATTCTACCTTATCCACAAAGGGTAAAGAGAAAGTCGAGAATGGATGAGAAATTTCTCTGCTTTATGGAGAAAATGAAGGATATTCAGATAAGCGTCTCTTTTCTTGAGATGCTAGATCAAGTTCCACACTATGCCAAGTTTCTAAAGGAACTAGTCACAAAGAAGAGGAAGTGGGAAGACAAAGAGACAGTCGCCCTCACAGTTGATTGTAGTTCCCTAATTTCGAAAAATCTTCCTACAAAGCTAAAAGATCCAGGGAGTTTTACTATTCCTTGTTTTATAGGTGAACTCGAGTTTTCCAAGTGCTTATGTGATTTAGGCACAAGTATCAACTTGATGCCTTTATCTACATTCCAGAAACTAGGATTGTGTGAAGTTAAGCCAACTTCCATGCTACTTTAGTTGGCAGACCAAACAATAAAGAAGCCATTCGGTGTGGTTGAGGATGTCCTGGTAAAGATAGATAAATTCATCTTTCCAGTTGACTTTGTGGTTCTGGATTTTCCTGTGAACAAGCTTTGCCCACTGATTCTCGGCAGACCGTTCCTTAACACGGCACACGCGTTGGTTGATGTTCATAATGGAAAATTGGTCCTCCAAATAGGAGAGGAGAAAGTTGAGTTTAAAATGAATAGTGTTATGCGTCATCCTCTTGATGAAGAGATATGCATGAGGATAGATGTTGTGGAAGATTGTATCCTCGAGTTTTGTAAGAAAAATATCTCAAAAATAGAGGATACAGAAGAAGAAGAAGAACCACATGAAGAAGTGATGAATGGGGAACAAGTGAAGGAGGAAGTTGACAAGAATTGTTTACTCGAGGAATTGGAAATTCATTTAAAATATCGAACTCTACCCTCAATTGTGAAAGCTCCATCCTTTGAATTAAAAGAGTTACCCTCGCATCTAAGATACGCATTCTTAATAGAAGGAGGGAGATTACCGATTATAATCTCAAACAAGCTATCAAAGGACGAAGAGGAAAGGGTGCTAGCGATAGTAAACAAGCGGATAAAGGCTATTGCTTGGCAAATTTCTGACATTAAGGGTATAAGCCCAGAGATTGTGATGCACTATATTCACATGGAGGATGGAGCGAAACCAAGGGTAGATCAACAAAGGAGACTTAATCCTAACATGAAGGAAGTTGTAAAGAAGGAGGTGATCAAACTCCTAGAAGCCAGAATTATTTATCCGATCTTGGATAATGAATGGGTTAGCCCTATCCATTGTGTCCCCAAGAAAGGGGGAATGACAGTGGTAATCAATGATGAGGGGGAACTCATTCCAACACGTACTGTGACCGGTTGGAGAGTGTGTGTCGACTATAGAAAATTAAATGATGCCACACGAAAGGATCATTTTCCTCTCCCATTCATTGATCAGATGTTGGAGAGAATAGCGGGGTATTCTTACTATTGCTTTTTGGATAGTTACTCAGGGTACAACCAAATTGCAATATATCCCAGAGATCAAGAGAAGACATCTTTCACATGTCCCTTTGGTATTTTTGCATACCACAGAATGCCTTTTGGATTAAGTTGTGCTCCAGCAACATTTCAACATTGTATGGAGTCTATCTTTTGGGAGATGAATGAGAAGATTATGGAAATTTTCATGGATGACTTCTCTATTTTTGGGAAAACATTTGATCAATGTCTAGAAAATCTTGACAAAGTTTTGGAAAAATGTGAGGAAAAGAATCTTGTGCTCAATTGGGAAAAGTGCCATTTTATGGTGGATGAAGGAATAGTTCTGGGGCACAAGATTTCAAAAGTTGGAATGAAAGTAGACAGAGCTAAAATAGATGCGATAGAGAAGATGAATCCACCAACTACAGTCAAAGGAATTAGAGCCTTTCTGGGTCATGCAGGTTTTTATAGAAGATTCATCAAGAACTTCTCTCTAATTGCAAAGCCTCTGACAAACTTATTAATGAAAGAAGTACCATTCAACTTTGATGAGGAATGTCAGAAGGCATTTGATGCCCTAAAGAAAGCTCTTGTAATAGCTCCAGTTATTTCATCGCCGGATTGGAAACTTCCATTTGAGTTGATGTGTGATGCAAGTGACCTAGCTTTAGGTTGTGTTCTTGGACAGAAGAAAGAAGGGAAGCTACATGTCATCTACTATGCCAGTAGAGTATTGGCAGGGGCTCAACTAAATTATACGACTACTGAGAAAGAGTTACTTGCAGTTGTCTATGCATGTGATAAATTCAGGGCATACTTACTTGGTTCAAAAGTGATAGTCTATACCGACCATGCAGCTTTGAAGTATTTATTCTCAAAGCAAGATGCCAAACCTCGTTTGATGCGCTGGATTCTGTTACTTCAAGAATTTGACTTGTCCATCAAGGACAAGAAAGGAGCTGAGAATTTTGTCGCAGATCATCTTTCTCATTTAGAGAAAAGCGACGGAATGGAGAAAGATGGGAAGATTCAGGAAGAGTTTCCTGATGAAACCATAATGACAATGAGTAGAGTGGAAGCCCCATGGTATGCGGATTTTCCCAACTTTTTAGTTGGAGAAATTATTCCTACAGGCCTGAGTTATCCTCAAAGGAAGAAATTCCTAAGGGATGCTCAAATGTTTATTTGGGATGATCCATACCTCTTTAAGAGATGTAATGATGGGATGCTTCGTCCGTGCATTGCCGATTGGGAAATAGAGAATGTTCTAGAGCAATGTCACAACACTCCATACTCAGGTCATTATGGAGCAACAAGAACTGCAGCAAGGGTATTCGAGTGCGGATTTTATTGGCCCTACATATTTAGAGACGTACATACCTATGTAGAAAAGTGTGATCGCTGCCAGAGGATGGGTAACATCTCAAAAAGAAATGAGATGCCGTTATCTGGAATTTTGGAAATTGAGCTCTTTGACGTCTGGGGATTGGACTTTATGGGACCTTTTCCTACATCGTATGGAAATAAGTATATTTTGGTTGGAGTTGACTATGTTTCAAAGTGGGTAGAAGCTTTAGCGTCACCACAAATGACGCTAGAGTTGTTATCCAATTCCTTAAGAAACTCTTCTCGAGATTTGGTGTACCAAGAGCAATAATCAGCGATGGAGGATCACACTTCTGTAACAAACCATTCGAAGTCCTACTAAAGAGATATGGGGTAACACACAAGGTGGCAACACCTTATCATCCCCAAACAAGTGGGCAAGTTGAGCTTTCCAATCGAGAGCTTAAAAAGATTTTAACAAAGATGGTTGGATCGGCTAGAAAAGATTGGTCGAACAAGCTCGATGATGCCTTATGGGCTTATCGTACGGCATTCAGAACTCCAATAGGAATGTCGCCATATAGGCTTGTTTATGGCAAAGCTTGCCATCTTCCTGTAGAACTTGAGCATCGAGCATTTTGGGCCATTAAGACCCTTAACTACGATTACAAAAAGGCTGGTGAATGCGGAATTCTCCAACTTTCTGAGTTGGAGGAAATGCGTGACTTAGCATTCGAGAGCTCGAGACTCTACAAAGAGAGAACGAAAAAAAGACATGATGCCCACATCGTCAGGAAAGATTTCAAGGAGGGGCAACATGTACTTCTCTACTATTCACAATTGAGACTTTTCCCAGGAAAACTCAAATCCAAGTGGAGCGGTCCATACCTAATTGTTAAGGTATTTCCGTTTGGAGCACTTGATCTGCAAGACAGCAAAGGGATAGTCTTTAGAGTCAATGGCCAAAGATGCAAAATTTACCTGGGAGGAGACAACATTAACCAAATTGCAGAAGTGCAATTGGTTAATATGTTGAATGATGCATAATTACGAAAGTAGTCAAGCTGAAGACTTTAAATTAGCATGTTTAGGTTTATTAGGTTAATTTTAATCTTATTAGTATTTACTTCTATTATTTTGCTAATTTAGACTATATTATTTTCTTTTACGTGCAGAATTACCAAGAGGAAGAAATGTTTTGCTCAAAGTATATTTTACTAGTAAGTTTCCTAGTAAAAAATAAACTTCTACTAGAAATTTGCCTAGTTATTCTCCGAACAGCAAAAGAAACTTTGAGAATCGAGCGTCGTGACTTACGACATGCTAGTCACCCTTTACCAAAAGTGAGAACCGTGAAATTAAATGGTGGGTCTACTAGGCGTAACGCCAAGAGATTCGCTAGGAAAGGAACTAGTACATCATGGTACTCAGATTGTGAGGTGTGTCTGTTAAAACAACAACAAGCGATGGATCAGTAAGAAAAGTGTTTCTCTTTTACCTGTTAGAGGATAAAGAACAGGATATTTTGTGTGAAGTACATATTGTTGCTTAGATTACTAATCTCAAAGAAAATTCCAATGGATATTTGTCTCGTCATTCTAAAACAAGCAAAAGAAACGTTGAGACTAGAGAGATGCGTAGTGAATTTAGATAGACATTCGAGAGGAACATCAAAGTGTGCTTATAGACGTAGGATGGCGAGATTTGGTTTCTGTCACAAGTGTGGGAAGTTGGAGCATGATGGTATTTGTAGCAAACATACTATAATTTCGCAAACCCAGAGAACTGTCTTGTTGCGTCAAGACCCCGTTAAGCTTCGTGCTGAAAGGGTTGCGAGACCAGAAAGTTCGTCTTGGTACGCGATTGAGGAGTTATATGAGCGACGGATATCAAAGTTAAACCTTTGACGGTGATTGCATCAGAGAGAGTACTATACGCCAATCGAGCAACTGTGCTCATACATCGTGACCTTGTTAGGCTCTATGCCGAAAAAGTCACGATAATTGACAATCCATCTAAAGTATAACCCATAGGAATGGGGCGTCTGGTTTTCAAACTTTCCAGGAACGCAGCGTAGATAAAAACCAAAAAAATCAAGAAAATAAGAAAAACAAAAAAAAATTAGTTTAGATTAAATTTTATTTTTTTTTACCTTATAAGTTTGTAGTGTGTATGTATTTACTATAGGTATAGTACACCGTATATACGGCGTCCTAGGAACTGTTCATTTACGAAGAACAATGGCGCACGCCATATTAGCTGGCGTACGCCGTACCACTTGGCACAATCCAGGTAGGGCAGATTCCGAACCTATAAATTGTGAGAGGGCCGCATTGTGCCATAGCCTCCAAGCACCAGCCACATTTTGCCAAATATACTTTCTCCACCCCACATCCAAAAATTACAACCAACCATTACGAGCTTTTGCCCTTTCAACCTATGACGAACACACGGCCGGAACGACTACGACAATGGCGGACAAAGCAAGAACAAATCGCACCTTTTGCGAAGAAAGTGATAGGGAAATCCTTTTTCTTTTTGTTTTAATTGTACTTTTTTGGGTTTTCTTTATATATTTTGCTTTAAATTTTGTTCCGTAGATTGTCATTGCCACTTTCAGTGTTGATTGAATAAAAATCTATGTTTTCGTGTGTTTGTTTACTCGTTTCTGTGAACTATGTGCTTACGACCAATCGAAATAGTGATTTCCCTACTAATTTGCGCACCCAAGACTATATTGGCGCACGCCAAAATATGGTGGCACGCGCCAGAACCATCCGCGAGAAATTGTCAACAACTCGGGCTATACTGGCACGCGCCAGTGCACTAGTGGCGCGCGCCATATCGTGGTAGAGAGGTTTAAAACCTCTCGGCCAAAACCCCAAAACTCATAATTCCCCTAAACCTCAAAATCCATTCACACAAAAACACTCAATCCTCACAAGCCCACTACTCAATAACCTTCCACCATCAAAACCCAACACTTTGCACCCTTTTTCAATGGCGGAAAGTTCACGTACGCAAAGAGCAGGAAAGAGGGCAAGGACTTCCTCAGCACCAACGGAGAACCCACCCCTTCCAGACATCGCCGATCGCTACGACGCTCCTTTCTCAATCTTTAATGATAGGGAAGGGAGGAGGTACACCCATTTCTCTAAGATTCCAATTGTTAGCTATTTCAAGATTAATTGGGAGGATATGGAGCGATTAGGTCTTGAGGGAGATTTGAGGAATATGTTGCGTAGATTTGGTTGGAGATATTTTTCGGAGAGGACACTATTAGGAAAGGAAGAACTTAACTGTGAGTTCTTTAGCACTTTGACAATTGCTGGGAATAACGGAACGCTTAGTGCTAGGCTGTTTAATAGGGAGTTTACGTTAGACGAGGAAGAGTTTAACAAGATTTTTCATTTGCCCACTGGAGGTACATCATTAAACTTCTCACCTCCTAGCCTTGCTCATCAGGCATGGCACGAGCTTACAGGATTTGAGCATTATGAGGTGGGGAAGGCACCTAGTTCTCTGATTAGGGACCCCTGCCTTGTTCTAGCTTATAGGTTCATGAGTCTTGCATTTAGTGGGCAGTGGGAGGAGTTGAAGGTTTTTCGTCCGCAGTTATATGCTCTCTATTGTTTGAGTCATGATCAACCTTTTAGCATTTGGTTGATGGTCATAGACGTGTTTAGGCGGATGATTACTGGTAGACCTACACGTCTCTATTTGGCTCATATTGTTGCACGCATTGCTCGTCACCAGTTTCCTGCTGAGTTTTCAGAGTTTGAGGGTACTTCAGTTGATCTGTTGCCGCTCAATATCCAAAAGCTCAACAACAGCAAGCTCATCACGAAGACGAGGGCAAACGGAGAGACTGTGTATAGGTTCAAGGAATGGCAGGATAGACCAGCTGTGCAGGAGCGACTCAGACATCCTATTCCACCTCCAGCTCAGGTAGATGACGATGCGGGAGACGCGGATTCAGAGGAGAAGCAGAGCCAGCATGACCCCAGTCAGCCAGGCCCCAGTCAGGCTACTCCGATCCACACGACGCACGACATCTATGGTGAGCTCCATTACCTTCGTGACCAGTTTACTTCCTTGCAGGTATAAGTTCAGGAGTCTGCAGTGACCAACCAAACAAACTGGTCACAATTTCACGAGGAGTATGATAGAGAGAGAGAGCCGAGCAGAGGGCAGAAAGAGAGGAGCAGAAAGCCTTCCGAGCCGAGCAGAGGGCCCACATGGAGTACATGCATTATTGGATGGATGTTTATGGCGCCAACATGAGTTTCGACGTACCACCACCTCCACCACCTCATCAGGATTGATAGGGAGCTCTTACTTCCTTTTTATATTTTTTTTATATATTATTTTACTTTCTTTGCTCTTTTGTGTTTTAGATTTCATTGTGTGTATTTGTTTGCTTATCGTTGTTTTTTTGGCTACTTGCATGTTTGTTCTTTTTATACTTGTGTGATATTTGTGTTTTTGATTGCGTGTATTAGACACCTTGAGGACAATGTGTCATTCAAGTGTGGGGGAGGGTTCCTTCTAGGTTTTTGTTTAGGTTTTTGATTGCATGTTTAGGCTTTGTCTAGGTTTTGTTTTTGTTGTGTAGGTTTAGACATGGCATGATTTTATCAAAATTTGACCCCCCTCAAAATTTTTCAACTTAATTTAGAATTTTATCAAATCCTTAGTTAGGAATTTAATTCGAGCACAAAGCCTAGGAATTGGTAGTTATCTCACTCTCTGTTGTTTAGGAAGGTAGTTTCACTATGTAGACTAGACTAGAGAGTTTTTTAGTGTACCTTGTGAGGATTTGAGCCGACGGCAGAGACACCAGTCTCTATTTTTCATGAGGTGCATACTAGTGTTAGTTAATCGAGGCATCCTACTAGTACTTATCGTGGTCTTGGTTGTGTGGGAGTTGTGAGATGACGGGGCATTCTTTGATATTTGAGCCTAGAGCCTTAGAGCCAAAATCCCTTATTACCATCTGCGTAAAACCATTTGAGCAGAGCCTTTTTATTGATCGTAGATGAGAAAGCCAATTATAAGCCAATCTTGACCAAATTTCCTTACCTTTAATCATCTGATCTGTGGACTTTTAGGATGATTTGTATTGGGGCGGTTTAGTTGGTAGCTTTGTTACTATCGCTTCAGTGGTTGGATTGGTGATAGTAGGATGGATAGACAGGGAAGCCGAGTTTTGCCTAGATATGCTCAATTTGTATAGTTTGTTTTATGTTTGTAAAGAAAAAGAAAAAAAAAAGTAAAGTAAAAAGAAAAAAAAATGAGAAAAGAGAAAGTCAAGAAAAAGAAAAAGAAAAAAGGTGAAAAAGGAAAGAAAAAGAAAAGAAAAAGAATGTGAATTTGAATAAGAAAAGTTTCTAGGCAAAACTTGGGCTTCTAGGTCTTTGTATATTGGGAGATTGGGGAGTGTACGTTATTATACTTGGTGAGGATGTTTTAGATTAGACGAGTGATTGCTTAGTGTATGTATTGAGTCCTCGGATTGGGTGGTTTAGCCACTTCCCATATATTTTACCTCACCCTGACCTTCAGCCCCATTACAACCTAATAAAAAGCCCCCCGATCATTTACAATCATTGCGACTTTTAGGTAGCGCTGAGTAGGACGTAGGATGCTTTGAGATGTTGACCTGTATGCGAGTGATAGGAAGTTGACCATACACATTATATGAGTGATACACTTTACTATCCGTAAGTTTAACCTTCTAGTGTCTTTTACATAGAGTCAACACTTTTTTAAACAATAAAGTGTCGAGATGCCTAACAGTTCGTAGTGTTTTGTGCTTTGAATTAATGAACTAACTAGGTTTTTGATGAGATTTTGATTTAAGTTGATGATTTTGAGGGAAGTTAAGTTTTGATCTTGTCATGCCATGTTTTCACCTTATTTTGTGTTCTTTTGTTCTTATGAGATTTTTGTTTATGTTTTTGTCCATATTTGAGTTTTTGCTTGAGGACAAGCAAAGATTCAAGTGTGGGAGTGTGATGAGTGCCTAAAACACTCATTTGTTGTGTTTATTTCTTAGGATCGTTTTAGACTTTTTAGGATGTTTTAGTCATTTTCTTGTCGTCTTGCTTTAGTTTTTTGTTCTTTGTGATTTTGAGTGTGTTATGCTTTCTTATTTTTTTTTGTGATTTTAGGAGCTTATTCTTGGACTTGAGGAGGAAGCGTGATCGACGGAGCTAAGGAAAGGGCGAAATCAAGGTCGTAGAAGCAAGAGGTGCAAGTCTGATGGACATGGCGCACGCCATTGATGCTCGAGGACTCGAACGACCAGACTCAAACGACAAAGACGGGAATGACCGGATGTTTGAAAATATGGCGCGCGCCAGAGGCACGAGTGGCACGCGCCAGTGATAGACAGTGACTGAATTTGGTCATCCCACTTGCTCAAACTGAATGGAAACATGTGGGGAAGCCAAGACACTCGGGGATTAACTTCTTGTGAGGGTGGCAGACACTTGAGGAAGTCATTGGAGGAGTAGTTAGGATATTAGAATTAAAAATTAATTATCTTAGCTTTTGACTTTTGACTTTTGTAATTTTTGGTAATTTTGGCAAGGGAGAGATAGCAGAGAGGAGAGGACGAAAAAAGAACACACAGACACACACTCTCTCTCTCTCTGCCATGGACGTGAGAAAAGAAAGAAGAAAGCTTCCTTGAACTTTGATAAGCTTTCTTCTCTTTTACTCTTCATTTTGTTTTTAATGTTAAGTATGTTGTTCTTGTTTATATTTGAGTTTCCATCAAGTATGTGTGAGTAGTTGATTTTGTGAGTTTAGGACCTAAAAACTAACATGTAATCAGTTAATTCAAGGGGTTCAAAATGCATGTTAATATGTTCTAGTTAATGGACTTAAGGCTTAATTATGGATTTGCTAAGATTCGATCACACTAGTTCTTGCCATTGACAACGATTTAGACTAGTTGGCTGTGATAAAATCTAAGTAGATAACCATAACTATGAACTTAGCTAAAACTTGAGACCGAAAGGAGAGGGAATTAGCTTAAAAGGTTAACTAGATAACTAGGTGCTTAATCAATGAGAAATCTACTTAAGTACTCAGTTATCCACTGAATGATACTCATAATTTGTTCTTAGCTTAGTTTGAATCAATTAGTGGGGTTGAAAGAACATCTAATTGGTTTATGTTTAGCTAATGTTCAACTTAGACAAATCTAGCGCGAAAGTGTAGGTTTGTTGCTCTTGGAACACTCGGATCATATACGAACTTAATAAACCCCCTGAGTTGATTGATTTCATGTGTTTGAATGGTTCTGAACTCACTTTTAGTTAAATTTGCTAAATCAGATTGTAAGTTGTTTGTTTTGAACTCTTGAAGACTTTTCACTTGTTTTAACATTTTGATCTTTAATTTAGAAGTTGTTAGTGTTATAAGTCAACCAATCTTCATAATTTACCCCCTAAACAAGTTCAGAAACCAAGTACGAAGCCTAGAAACTCGTTTCCCTGAGGATCGACATTACCGGACTTGCTCAGTGCTACTG
>SOPF01026499.1:0-11458 GCA_012979155.1 Hypericum perforatum | reverse complement strand
AGCTTAGTTTATGTTATTTTGACTTTAGACTTTGGATTTTAGTTAATGATGACACATTATGAGAAAATGTGTAAGGAATGGAGAGAGAAGCATACAGAGAATATCCAGAAACAAAACCACAAAACTTGTAACTTTCTGCCATGGACATGAAGGAAGGAGGAAGCTTCTTTGAACTTTGTTAAGCTTTCTCTTCTTGTAATCTCATTTTATTAAGTTATGCTTAAGTTTGTTAATGTTAAATTGTGTTTTGTATAAGCATGTGTGAGTAGTATATTCTGTGAGTTTAGGACCTAGAAACTAACATGTAATCAACTAATTTGAGGGGTTAAACATGCATGAAAATATGTTCTAGTTAATGGACTTAAAGCTTAATTATGGATTCACTAAGATTATGATCATAATTAGTTCTTGCCTTTGACAACGGTTTAGACTAGTTGGCTGTGATAAAATCTATGTGAATAACCATAACTATGAACTTAGCTAAAACTTGAGATCGAAAGATGATGGAATTGGTGTAAAAATTAACTAGATGACTAAGTGCTTAATTAATGAGAAATCTACTTAAGTAGTTAGTTGTCCACTGAGTGATAATTATAGTTGTTTCTTAGCTTGATTTGAATCAACTAGTGGGGTCGAAAAAATATCTAGTTGGTTTAAGTTTTGCTAAGAGCAATTTAGGCAAATCTAGCACGAAAGTGTAGATTTGTTGTTCATGAAACACTTGGATTGTAATACGAACATAATAAACCCCAAAGTTAGTTGATGACATAAGTTTCAATGGTACGAAACTCACTCTTAGTTAAATTTGCTAAATCAGATTGTTAATCTTGTGTTTTGAAGTTAATAGACTTTAAACTTGCTAAATCTTTATATCATTAATTTAGAAGTTAGTTCGAGTTACAAATCAACAAATCTTCATAATATACTCCTAAATAAGTTTGGAAACTAAGTTCGAAGCATTAGAACTCAATTCTCCGAGGATCGACAAAACCGAACATACTCTGTGCTGAAGCTGTTGAAAGTTGGTGCACGCCATAGGTCATTGGCGCACGCCATTGTTCTTACACAAAGAACATTGGCGCACGCAATAGGTTCTGGCGTGCGCCATAGGCGCCCAGAAACAAAGGGTTGTGAGACAAGCTCGTGATGCGAGCTAAATCGGACACTATTGGCTCGCGCCATTAGCACCATTGGCGCACGCCATAGTTGGCCAGGTGGCATTAAATTCACACGAATCATCAACACGCTTCGGATCAAGTATGAAGGGAAATCCGAATCACGTTTACACGTTAAAAATAAAATAGCTCTAAAAAGAATTGAACAATAAATTGGCGCCGTTGCCGGGGAACTGAGTAGATAAAGCTCAATTTGGTGAACGAACTTGGATTAGTAAATTTTTATTTTTATAATAATATATTTTTAAATAATAATAAAAAAACAACAAAAAAATTAGAGTTAATTTTTAGTATTACTTGCTACACAAGTTACTTGCGAGGAAAGTTACATGCATGCCCTTAACCCGCTCCACTAAAAATTTTCCATTAGAATTTGAAGAAGACATTACTCGACTAGAAAGGTCATTGCGCAAAGCGAAAAGAGAGAAATTAAGGATGGATCAAAGACAAGAAGGACAAGGAGCTCAAGTTCAAACTCCTAGAAGATCTTTAATGGACCATGGGAGATCGACATATGAAGGAGCAAAAACTGGAATCCAGCAGCCAGCTATTGAAGCTAATCACTTCGAAATCAAGCTGGCAGTGATTCATATGCTTCAAGCATCGAGTCAGTTCTATGGATTACCTAATGAGGATGCAAATGACCATCTTGGAAATTTCATGGAATTAGCTGATAACTTCAAGTATCCAGGAGTATCTGATGATACTGTTAAGATATGAATGTTTCTATACACGCTTAGGGACAAGGCTAAACTTTGGTACAAGCGACTTAAAGGTTCTCTTATAACCACTTGGGAAGAACTGGAAAATGCTTTTCTGGACAAGTATTTTCCATACTCAAAGACAAGCAAGCTCGTCAAGGAGATAACCAATTTCGAACAATTTGAAGGTGACTCTTTGAGTGGAACTTGGGAGAGATTTAAGGAATTACAAAGGAATTGCCCTCACCATGGTTTATCGGATGAATCTTTGCTCAAAATGTTTTATTTTAGCCTTTTACCTACAACAATGGGGACTGTTGATGCTGCTTCCAATGGGAATTTTCTGAGGAAGGAAAGAGACGAAGCCTACCATATTCTGGAAGAATTGATAGCAACAAATAGGATAATCGCAAATGAAAGAAAGAAGCAACCAATGAGAGAGCTGAGAGAACTAACTGAGCGAAGAGAGAAGAGAGGAATGATTGAACTTGATGCATCCTCATCATTTCAAGCCTAGTTAGATTTAATGGCAAAGCAGTTACGAAACTTGACTTTAAACAAAGTTGATGCTATCACTATTCAACAAAATTGTGAAGCTTGTGGTAACATTGGCCATGAAATTAGTCAATGTGCCATGATGAACCAACAAACTGAGCCAGTTAATTTTGTTAGTGGTCAAGGACAAGGAGGAAACTGAATGGGGAACAATCCATATTCCTCAACATATAATCCTGGATGGAGGAATCATCCTAACTTCTCATGGAAAGACAGAAGCAAAGAAGACAGTATGGCAATTATCCCTGATAAAGGACTACCATTATGTGCACCACAACAAGGACCACCACCTGGTTTTCAACCACGTGAATTTTTAGGAGAAAGAATGGGGGCCCTAGAGGAAAGATTTGACAAGGTAGAGAAATTCATCCAGCAAACTGGAGAATCATCCACTAACCAAAGCAAAATACTGAAAGCCTTGGCAAGCCAAGAAGCAAGGCAAAACAATTTGGAAAAATTCCTTAGGGGGCAATCAACTGCCATGCACAACATGGAAATACAACTTGGGGAAATTGTAAAGGCAAATGCCCAAAGAGCTTCAAGATCACTTCCAAGCTCTACTGAAGAAAATCCTCGAGGTCACGTTAACGCAATTTCCTTAAGAAGTGGAAAAGAATTAGCTTCTCAAATAGTTAAAGAGAAGGCTAAGGACATTAACATGGAGATCTCTGACCAAGACATGGTAGAAGAAGTACAACATGAGGAAATTCCGCAAAAGGAAGTTATGGAAGAAGAAAAAGAAGTTTACGTACCGCCACCACCAATGATTTCCATTTTACCTTACCCTCAGAGGGTAAAGAGAAAGACAGGAATAGATGAGAAATTTCTCCATTTTATGGAGAAAATGAAGAATGTTCAGATCAGTGTCTCTTTTCTTGAGATGCTTGATCAAGTACCACACTATGCCAAGTTTCTAAAAGAGCTCGTAACAAAGAAGAGGAAGTAGGAAGATGGAGAGATTATTGCCCTAACTGCAGATTGTAGTTCTCTAATCTCCAAGAATCTTCCTACAAAGCTACAAGATCCGGGAAGTTTTACTATTCCCTGCTTTATTGGTGAACTTGAGTTCCCAAAGTGCTTATGTGATTTAGGCGCAAGTATCAACTTGATGCCTTTATCGACATTCCGAAAACTAGGATTGTATGAAGTAAAGCCAATTTCTATGCTACTCTAGTTGGCAGACCAAACCATAAAGAAATCATTCGGTATAGTTGAGGATATCCTGGTAAAGATAGACAAATTCATCTTTCCAGTTGACTTTGTAGTTTTAGATTTTCCTAAGGACAAGAGTTGTCCATTGATTTTTGGCAGACCCTTTCTTAACACTGCACACGCGTTGGTTGATTTTCATAATGGCAAATTGGTCCTCCGAATAGGAGAGGAGAAAGTTGAGTTTAAAATGACAAGTGTGATGCGCCATCCTCTTGATGAAGGGATGTGCATGAAAATCAACATTGTAGATGAATGTATTCTCAAATTCTGTAAGGAAAATATTTCGAGAATAGAGGAAAAAGGACAATACGAAGAATAGGAGGAAATTGTGGAAGAAGTAAAGGAAGAAGTCAACAAGAAAAGTCTACTTGAGGAATTGGAAATTCAATTGAAATATCGAACTCCACACTCAATTGTGAAAGCTCCATCCTTGGAGTTGAAAGAGCTACCCTCGCATCTAAGGTATGCATTCTTGATAGATGGAGAGAGGTTACCAATTATAATCTCAAACAAGCTCTCCAAGGATGAAGAAGATAAAGTGCTCGCAATTGTGAATAGACGAATTAAGGCAATTGCTTGGCAAATCTCCGACATCAAGGGGATAAGTCCAGAAATTGTGATGCACCATATTCACATGGAGGATGGAGTAAGACTGAGGGTAGACCGACAAAGGCAACTAAATCCTAACATGAAAGAGGTTGTAAAGAAGGAGGTGATCAAGCTTCTAGAAGCTAGCATTATCTATCCAATTTCAGATAGTGAATAGGTTAGCCCAATCCATTGTGTTCCAAAGAAAGGAGGAATGACAGTAGTAATCAATGAGGAAGGCAAGCTCATTCCAACACGGACTGTGACCGGTTGGAGGGTGTGTGTTGACTATAAAAAATTGAATGATGCCACACGAAAGGATCATTTCCCTCTGCCATTCATTGATCAAATGTTGGAAAGGATAATGGGGTATTCTTACTATTGTTTTTTGGATGGGTACTCAGGGTACAACCAAATAGCAATATACCCCAAAAATCAAGAGAAGACATCTTTTACATGTCCTTTCAGTATTTTTGCTTATCGCAGAATGCCTTTCGATTAAGTTGTGCTCCAGTAATATTCCAACATTGTATGGAATCCATCTTTTGGGAGATGAACGAGAAGATTATGGAAATTTTCATGGATGACTTCTCTGTATTTGGAAACTCATTTGATCATTGTCTGGAAAATTTTGATAAGGTACTAGAAAGATGTGAGGAAAAGAATCTTGTGCTCAATTGGGAAAAATGCCATTTTATGGTAGACAAGGGAATAGTTCTTGGGCACAAGATTTCTAGAGTTGGAATGGAAGTCGACAGAGGTAAGACAGAGGCAATAGAGAAGATGATTGCACCAACCACGGTTAAAGGAAATAGAGCCTTTCTAGGTCATGCAGGTTTCTATAGGAGATTCATCAAAAACTTCTCTCTAATTGCCAAGCCTCTCACAAACTTGTTAGTGAAGGATGTGTCCTTCAACTTTGACGAGGAATGTCAGAAGACATTTGATGCAGTTAAGAAAACTCTAATCACAGCTCCGGTTATTTCATCACCGGATTGGAAACTTCCATTTGAGCTGATATGTGATGCAAGTGACCTAGCTTTGGGTTGCGTACTTGGACAAAAGAAAGAAGGGAAGCTCCATGTCATCTACTATGCAAGTAGAGTGCTAGCAGGGGCTCAACTAAATTATACAACCACTAAGAAAGAGTTACTAGCAATCGTCTATGCTTGTGATAAATTCAGAGCATACTTGCTTGGTTCAAAAGTTATAGTCTATACCGACCATGCAGCTTTGAAGTATTTATTCTCAAAGCAAGATGCCAAACCTCGCTTGATGCGCTAGATTTTGTTACTTCAAGAATTTGACTTGTCAATCAAGAATAAGAAAGGAGCTGAAAATGTTGTTGCAGATCATCTCTCTAGGTTAGAGAAAAGCGACGGGATGGACAAATATAGAAAGATACAGGAAGAGTTTCTAGATGAAACTCTAATGATTATAAGTAGAATGGGAACTCCCTGGTATGCAGATTTTGTCAACTTTTTAGTTGGAAAAATTATTCCTGCAAGCCTGAGTTAACCTCAAAAGAAGAAGTTCTTAAGGGATGCTCAAATATTTGTATGGGATGATCCATACCTCTTTAAGAGATGTAATGATGGGGTTCTTCGAAGATGCATAGCTGATTGGGAAATAGCTAATATTTTAGAGCGATGTCATAACACCCCGTATTCAGGTCATTATGGAGCAACAAGGACAGCAGTAAGGGTATTTGAGTGTGGGTTCTACTGGCCCTACATATTTAGAGATGCACGTACTTATGTGGAACAGTGTGATCGCTGGCAGAGAACAGGTAACATCTCCAAAAGAAATGAGATGCCTTTATCTGGGATTTTGGAAGTAGAGCTCTTTGAGGTATGGGGATTAAATTTTATAGGACCTTTTCCTATATCGTATGGTAACAAGTATATCTTGGTTGGAGTTGACTATGTTTCAAAATGGGTAGAAGCTTTGGCATCACCTACAAATGACGCCAAAGTGGTTATCCAATTTCTTAAGAAACTCTTCTCAAGATTTGGTGTGCCACGAGCAATAATTAGTGATGGTGGATCACACTTCAGCAACAAACTGTTTGAAGTCCTGCTAAAAAGGTATGGGGTAACTCACAAGGTGGCAATACCTTATCATCCCCAAATGAGTAGACAGGTTGAGCTTTCCAATCGAGAGCTCAAAAAGATTTTGGAAAAGACAGTCAGATCGGCTAGGAAAGACTGGTCAAATAAACTCGACGATGCCTTATGGGCATATCGAACGGCATTCAAAACTCCAATAGAAATGTCACCCTATATGCTTGTTTATGGCAAGGCATGCCATCTTCCTGTAGAACTTGAGCATCGTGCATTTTGGGCCATTAAGACCCTGAACTACAATTACAAAAAGGCTGGTGAACGCAGAATTCTCCAACTTGCTGAGTTGGAAGAAATGCGCGATTTAGCATTCGAGAGCTCAAGAATCTATAAGAAAAAACCAAACAGAGACATGATGGCCACATTACAAGGAAAGACTTTAAAGAGGGCCAACATGTTCTTCTTTACAATTCGTGATTGAGACTTTTCCCTAGGAAGCTCAAATCTAAATGGAGCGGCCCGTACCAAATTGTCACGGTGTTTTCTTTCGGAGCACTTGATCTAAAAGATAGTAAAGGGTTAGTTTTCAAAGTTAACGGCCAAAGGTGTAAGATCTACCTTGGTAGAGACATTATTAACCAAGTTGCGGAAGTGCAATTGGTTAATATGTTGAATAATGTATAAACACAAAAGTAGTCAAGCTGACGACTCTAGATTAACATGTTTAGGTTTATTAGTTTCATTTTTAATTTTATTAGTATTTACTTCTATTATTTCGCTAATAGGGATTATATTGTTTTCTCTTACATGCAGAATTACAAGAGAGGAAGAAATGTTTTGCTCAAAGTACATTTTACTAGTAAGTTTCCTAGTGAAAAATAAGCTTCCACTAGAAATTTGCCTAGTTATTCTCCGTACGGCAAAAGAAACTTTGAGAATCGAGCGTCATGACTTACGACATGCTAGTCACCCCTTGCCAAAAGTGAGAACCGTGGAATTAAATTGTGGCTCCACTATGCATAACGCCAGGAGAGTCGCAAGGAAAGGAACTAGTACATCATGGTACTCCAATTGTGAGGTGTGTCTATTTAAACAACAAGAGATGGATCAGTAAGAAAAGTGTTTCTCTTTTACCTGTTAGAGGATAAAGAACAGGATGTTTTGTGTTAAGTATATATTGTTGCTAAGATTACTAATTTCAAAGAAAATCCCAATGGACATTTGTCTCGTCATTCTGAAGCAAGCAAAAGAAACGTTGAGACTCGAGAGATGCAGAGGAACATCAAAGTGTGCATACAGACGAAAGATGGCGAGATTTGGGTTTTATCACAATTGTGGGAAGTTGGAGCACGACGGTATTTGCAGCAAACATACTATAATTTCGCAAACCGAGAGAACTGTCTTGTTGCGTCAAGATCCTGTTAAGCTTCGTGCTGAAAGGGTTGCGAGACCAGGAAGTTCGTCTTAGTATGCGATTGAGGAGCTGTGTGAGCGGCAGATATCGAAGGTCACTGTGCTAATACATCGTGACCTTGTTAGGCTTCGTGCCGAAAAGGTCACGATAATTGACAATCTATTAAAGGAATGACTCATCAGAATGGGGCGTCTGGTTTTCAAGCTTTCTAGGAACGCAGCGTATATAAAAGCCAAAAAATTTAGAAAAATTAGAAAAAAATAAAAAAATTAGCATAGTTTGTTTTTAATTATTGAGTGTGTATTTAATTTCAATGTTGTATGTATATACGACAAAAGAACGAGAAAAAACCGAGTTGGACACTGGATGGCGCACGCCACGCACCACTGGTACACGCAACTGGTGCACGAAGACACGAGTGGCACGCACCACAGGCACCATTGGCACGCGCCAAAGAATGGCAGAGAGGCCTATAAACCTCTTGACCACACGCATTTTTCTCATTCTTACCACCTAAAAATTCTCCAAATACCCAAAACTCACAAAACCCCACAAGCCCACTTTTCCACTACATTCCCCCAACAAAACCCAACACTTTGGAAGCATTTTCCATGGCGGGAGAAGGAGAAACAAGCCGTTCAAAGAGAGCAGGCAAAAGGCCAAGGGCTTCCACACCACCAACAAAAAATCCTCAACTTCCAAACATTGCCGACCGCTACAATGCTCCTTTCTTGATCTTTCAAGATTGGGAAGGGAGGAGGTACACTCATTACTCCAAGATAGAAACTGTTAGCTATTTTAGGTTTGATATGGAGGATATGGAGAAATTAGGGTTGAATAGCGATCTAAAGAGAATGTTGAGAAAATTTGGATGGAAGTATTTTTCGGAGAAGGAAATTCTAGGGGTGGAAGAACTAAGTGTTGAATTCTTTAGTACTTTGATGATAGCAAAGGATAATGGATCCTTCTCCGCTAGGTTTTTTAGTAAAGAATTCACTATGTCAGAGGATAAATTTGTTGCGCTATTTGAATTTCAACCTGGGGGATTGGCATTAGATTTTTTGCCCCCTTCACGTGCTCATAGAGCGTGGCATGAGCTCACCGATTTTGAGCATTATGAGTCTGGAAATGCACCCAATGCCCTGATCAAGGACCCCTGCATAGCACTAGTACATCGATTCATGAGTCTGATGATTAGTGGTCAATGGAAAGAGTCGAAGGTTTTTCGTCTGTAGCTATATGTTATTTATTGCTTGCTTCACAGTGAGCAGTTTAGCACATGGACAATGACCTTAGATGTGTTTAGATGGATGATAAACTAGAAACCCACACATCTTTACCTTGCTCACATAATTGTATGCATTGCTCGCCATGTATTTCCTGATGAGTTTGCAGAGTTCAGAGGAACAACGGTAAGGCCATTGGTGATCAACATCACCAGGCTTCAACATAGCAAGCTCATCACAAAGACGAAATCAAGGAGCATCGGCGAGGAGGTGTACAGGTATAAGGCATGTGAGGATCGAGCAGCAGTTCAGGAGAGGCTTAGGCAAAGGCCTCCATTACCAGTCCAGGACGAGGGTGCTGAGGAGGACCCCAGCCAGCACGACCCCAGCCAGCACGACCCTAGCCAGCTAGGTCCTAGTGAGCCCGAGCTAAGCCATCAGGGGTAGGACTACCATGGTGAGCTCTCGTACTTACGTGATCAGTTTACTACCTTGCAGGTGCAAGTGCAGGATTATGCAGTGACCAACCAGACAAACTGGGAACGCTATTACGAGGCACACGATAGAGAGATAGCAAAGCAGCGAGCCGAGCGAGAAGAGCAACGAGCTGAGCGGGAGGAGCAGCACGCCTTCAGGGCAGAGCAGAGAGCACACGCAGTATGGATGCAATAATGGGTCGAAAACTTTGGCAGTGGATTCTCTTTTCCACCATAGTCGCCAGCATAGGATTGACAGGGAGCTCCTACTTCCTTATCTTTTATTATTTTATTTAGTTTATTTTCTTTGCTCTTTTCTATGATAGATTCTTTGTTTTGTGTGTTTGTTTCCTTATCCTTGTTTTTGCTTGCTTGCATGAATTTATTTTTATTATTGTGTGATATTTGTGTTTTTGTATGCGTGATTTAGACACCTTGAGGACAATGTGTCGCTCAAGTGTGGGGGAGGGTTCCTTATTGGAATCTTCCTTTCTTAGGTTGTTCAAAGTGTCTAGGTTGTTTAGGTTTAAACTTGGCATGAAATTTTCAAAAATTTGACCCCCCTCAAAAATTTTCAATTTGTGTTAGAATTTTATCAAACTCTTAGTTAGGAAATTAATTCGAGCACAAAGCCTAGGAATTGGTAGAAACCTCATACTTGGTTGTTTAAACGAGTAGTTTCACTATGTAGACTAGACTAGAGAGTTTTTTAGTGTACCTTGTGAGGATTTGAGCCGATGGAAGAGACACGAGTCTCTATTTTTCATGAGGTGCATACTAGTGTTAGTTAATCGAGGCATCCTACTAGTACTTAACGTAGTCTAGGTTGTATGGAAGTTAGTGAGATAACAGGGCATTCTTTGATATTTGAGCCTAGAGCCTTAGAGCCAAAATCCCTTATTACCAATTATATTAAACCCCTTGAGCCGAGCCTTTTTATTGATCTTAGATGAGGAAGCCGACTTTGAGCTTATTATCTATCATCATCCCTACCTTTGATCATCCGATTCGAGGACTTATAGTTTGCACTTGTTGGGAATGTTTGTATTACGAGTAGTCAGTATCTAAAACCGATTTGGGGTATATGTTGGGATTTTATTTTTATAGTTTGTAACCATGTTGAGAAGCCGAGTTTTGCCTAGACACGTGCATGAGTTATAATGTGAAGTGAAAAAGAGAAGTGAAAAAGAAAAGAGAAGTGAAAAAGAAAAGAAAAAGAAAAGAAAAGAGAAGTGAAAAAGAAAAGAAAAAGAAAGAAAAGTTGAATAAGCATAAGTTTAGGCAAAACTTGAGCTTCTAGGTCTTAGTATATTGGGATATTGGGGAGTGTATGTTTATTATACTTGGTGAGGATATTTTAGATTAGGCGAGAGACTGCTTAGTTCATATATTGAGTCCTCGTATTGAGTGGTTTAGCCACTTTCCATATATTTTTACCTCACCCTGACCTTCAACCCCATTACAACCTGATGAAAAAGTCCCCCGATCATTGACAACCATTACAACTTTTAGATAGCGCTGAGTAGGACGTATGATGCTTTGAGATACTGACCTTTATGCGAGTGATAGGAAAGTTGACCATACACATTATATGAGTGATACACTTTACTATCCTCGAGAGTTTAACCTTCTAGTGTCTTTTACATAGAGTCAACACTTGTTTAAACAATAGAGTGTCGAGGTGACAACTAGTTCGTAGTATTTTGTGCTTTGAATTAATTAACTAACTAGGTTTTTGATGGGATTTTTATATAAGTTGATGTTTTTGAGGGAAGTTAAGTTTTGATCAGGTCATGCTAAGTTTTCACTTTTTTGTGTGTCTTTGTGTTCTTTCGTGGTTTTTGTTTAGTCGTTTTCCATATTTGAGTCTTGCTTGGGGACAAGCAACGATTCAAGTGTGGGAGTGTGATGAGTGCCTTAAACACTCATATTTTGTGTTTATTTCTTAGGTTCTTTTTGTAGCTTTTAGTTTATTTCTAGAGATTTTTAGTCGTCTTGTGTTAGTTTTCAATTATTGTGATTGTTAGTTATGTTTGTCTTTTCTCATT
>SOPF01026496.1:0-57715 GCA_012979155.1 Hypericum perforatum | reverse complement strand
TAAAACACCTCCACCTCCAGCTGGTCCTGGATTACCTCGTGATGCACCATCCACATTTAGCTTCACGGTCTGCATTGAAGAGGAGGACCAATCTTCTACACTTGATGCTGTTTCACCACACTGGTCTTGGTTTCGCCATGCAGCCGCATAGCACTTCACTTGCTTCACCAGAAAGGACACAAAATCAGGTGGCAGGGATGAGTTCATAAACACCTGCTCATTCCGTCTTCTCCAAGTCCACCAGCACATTGTCGCAAAGAAAGTACTCCACGGTATATCATCAATCTTCACCTGAGTTTGGATATTATATTGAAACCAGCTTATGAAGTCTAAACTGAAAAAACAGCCTTGTACACTCCTCGGCACAAGTTTAGACCATGCTTCCCTTGTCTTCGCGCAATCCCGTAGCAGGTGGATTAGCGATTCTGGGGATTTCTTGCATAAGGGACAGTAGGGGTTTATCCTTCTTCTAAATCGCTCCATATTCGTCATAAGCCGTTATCGAGCACAAATCGAGAGAAAGACTCTCAACTTTTCTGGGACTTTAATTGACCACAAACACTTCCAGCAATTGGCTCGGAAGTCTAGAACTGGAGGAGCACCCAAAATGTTAAGGTAAGTAGATTTAGTGGTGAAGTTCCTCCCAGCATTAAAAGACCAGCCATATGAGTCTTCCAAAACTCCTCGCGGGCTTACATAGAGCCTCTCTAGCAGTGAGCAATAATTACGGGGTAAAAGGGGTTCAAGAATCTCCCAGTTCCAGCCATCATCATCCGACCAATAGTCACATATCCTCTTAGAAATATGTTCCTCCGGGATGCGAATGTTAGCTTGCTGTAAAGAGGACATTCCAGGTATCCACACATCTTGCCAAAACTTGATTTTCCTACCGTCTCCTACTGACCAACTTAATCCTCGGGCAAGTATACTTTTAACTCTGCATAAGCTTGACCAAATAACAGAATGGGCATTTCGTGGAATCATCTCACTCAAAACAGCATTACCTTTCATATACTTGTTAATAAGCACTTGGGCCCAAACAGTTTCTGAGTCTGATAACAGTCGCCATCCCATTTTAGTTAGGAGAGCTGCATTTGCTTGACGTGCACTACGGATTCCAAGACCTCCTTCATCCTTTGGCCTGCAGACATCCGACCATCTGATAAGGTGCATCCTTCTAGTTTCTTCAGTATCCCCCCAAAGGAACTTCCTGCTAAGTCCATCTAACTTGTCGCATATGGAAGGCGGGATACTTAAGACCTGCATGGAGTAGCTTGGTATGGTATTGATTACTGACCGTATCAAAGTGAGACGTCCTGCCATCGTAAGTTGTCGAGCTTTCCAACCAGCTATACGAGTTTGAGCCTTGGTCAGTATATGGTGGAAAGTGGTCTTTGTGATCCTAGAGTGCAAGGCCGGAACTCCCAGATAGCGTCCGAGATCCTTGGTGACCTTAATACCCAGCTTCTCACTTAGCAATAGACAAACATTATCAGGTACATTCTTCGAGAAAAAAACCCTTGATTTCGGAGCACTAATCTTCTGTCCTGAGGCCCGATAGAAGTTTTCCAATCCTGCTTTGATAATCTCCACTTGCCGCATAGATGCCTCAGCGAAAAAAATAACATCATCTGCTAAGAACAAGTGGGTTACTTCTGGTCCTTTTCGAGTGATCTTAATTGGCCTCCAATCATTTTCCAAAACAGCCTTGTTAATCCAGTGAGCCAAGCGTTCCATGCAAAGGACGAACAGATAGGGAGATAGTGGATCTCCCTGTCTAAGCCCTCGTGATGGAGAGAAAGATTCAGACATCTCTCCATTCCATAAGACTTTCATCCTTGAACTTGTGACACAATTCATGATCAACTTTATTAAACTCTCTGGGAGGTTTGCTTCAATAAGAGTTTCTTCCAGGAAATCCCACCGAAGCCTATCATAAGCTTTTTCGAGATCCAACTTTATAGCCATCCAGCCTTTTTGCCCTCGTTTTTTCTTCATTGAATGAATTACCTCTTGAAACACTACCACATTATCTATGATTTGTCTCCCCGGGACGAAACTACCTTGCGTAGGGGAGATCATAACCGGCAGCTTTGACTTCAACCTAGAGACAATTATCTTCGTAAGCAGCTTATATGCTACATTGCAGAGGCTGATTGGGCGGAACTGGCTCATCTGTTTCGGGCTTTCCACCTTCGGTACAAGAGCAATTAATGTATCATTAACATTGGGGGGCAGTGAACCTGTTTGAAAAGAGTCAGCTACAAATCTGCAGAGGGAATCTTTGATAGTGGGCCAACATTTTTGAAAGAAAAGGGCATGAAACCCATCCTCTCCCGGTGATTTATGCGGCCCCATAAGTTGTAGTGTTTCATACACTTCCTTCTGACTAACCAACCTGCTCACATTACGCTGTTCTTCTTCAGTCCATTGAGGGAAACAACCACGTGGTAATCCCTTATGAGTAAGCTGCGGTTCATCTTGATAAAGTTTCTTGAAAAAACTGATTGCCATGTGGTCCAACTCAATCGGATTATTGATCCACTCCCCATCTTGATTTTGAAGTCCTTCAACCTTATTCCTCCTACGTCGAACTAGAGTGGTCGTGTGGAAGAATCGAGTGTTTCTATCCCCGTAAGTAACCCATTTCTCTCTTGACTTTTGAAACCACTTGAGTTCTTCTTGCTCCAATACTTCATCCAACTCGGCTCGGAGTTTTTGATCAAGAACAACAAGTCCTTGATTTGACTGTTTGTCCAAGATTCGTTGTAGCCCATTCAGCCTTGCGTATAGCCTTTTCTTCCGGAGCTCAATGTTACCGAAGACATATTTATTCCATTTCTGCAGCTCTTGCTTAAGCCCCTGGATAGTTTGCTCAATCTGCACATTTGAATCCCAATTAGCTTGGACTACCCTTTTAAAACTAGGGTGGGTTAGCCAAGCAGCTTGAAATCGGAAAGGCCTTCGGTGTTGCTTTCCGGCATCCACAGAAGCATGGTTAATAAGTAGCGGACAGTGGTCCGATTGGTACCGTGGTAGGTGACGGACCACCCCTTCTGACCATCTATGCCTCCATGCCTCGTTGCAAAGCGCACGGTCTAATCTTTTTGACACATGTCCCCCAGGTCCATTAGTTCTTGACCATATGTATTTGGTTCCAACGAAGCCCAGGTCAATCAGCCCTATTCGATGAATCCAGCTCGCAAAACATCTATCATGTACACGTAATTTTTCGGAACCTCCTCTACGTTCCTCAAGTGATACAATGGAGTTAAAGTCGCCAGCTACCAGCCACGGATGTGTAGAACCTGGGTCCAGATGCGCAACTTCCTCCCAGTAGTCCTCCCTTCCAGTAATCGGAGGCAATGCATATACTATAGTTATAAACGTGAGCCGTTGCCCAGATGCTGCTACTTCCAAATGGACATAATAATCACAATACTTTATGATATTTATTTCCAAGTTCTCTACCCAGAGAATCCATATACCTCCCCTTCTACCGCGGGCTTCAACTCTATAAGAGGAGAGACCAACTCGTCGGCATATATCTTCAGCAACTTGACCACTTGTTTGTGTCTCCAGGAGAGCAACCAAGCTTATCCCCTGAGATCGCAATAAGTACTTCAAGGCTCGGAGGAAACCGCCTTTTCGAGCACCACAACAATTCCAGACAAGAGCTTTAAATTCCATTAAAGATGCAAAAGAGTCCAAAGTTACAGGTGCTGGTTATTCCCTTTTAGTCCTTCATTCCTTCAAGAGGAACAGGGGGGCTAATTTCAAGTCTTGATGAGCTGGGGTCCGGGAGTGAGTTTTCAATATGGCAAGCTGAAAACTCCATTTCCACCACTCCTTCTCCCGGATTAGGAGGGTCTGAACTATGCTCCTGTAAGGTTTCTTCTCCTCTTCCAGTAGCTGGTATAGGTGTAATTGGAGACAAAGAATCAGTTAGTTGGTTTTGTAATGCATTCTTCTGATTTTTCTTCCTGGTCGTGGGTGTAAGGTTGGGATTGACATTCTCCTTTTTCTCCTGAAGCTTTGCAATTGCCTCTTCGAGCTTATGGGCGAGGATGTTATCTTCCTTTCGGGCTCGTTTCAACGGTTGAGCAGGCAGGTTGGGTTGTACTGTAGGGGTCAATTGGGCTTTAGATGTGGAGGCTCTAGTGTTTTTGAAGGTCTTAAAGGGGGCAGGGTGGGACTTTAGCCTAGTTGCAGCAAGATTAGTCTCCATTATCGTTGACTGGTTTCCAAAAGTCTCAGTAACTTCTGTCTCCTGGTTAGCAAGACTTTGGAATCTGTTTCCCGAATTGGTGGTAGACAATGGAGGAGTTTGCTTGCTAATTCTTCCTTTCTTTGTGACTATCATCCAAGGACCAAGATTAGGCTTTGGAGGGCTAAAGTTCTCACCGCTGGGACTATCCACCCTCTCACCTTTATCCTCAGGGCGTCCCTCCGATCGTTGATCATGTCCTTCATCTATCTCAGCAGGTAAATTAGTTTGATGGGGGGTATACATACATGTTTCCTGGAGATGTCCATACCTCCCACAGCTGAAGCAGACTACGTGTAGGCTCTCATATTCCACGTGTTGGATTAACCCGTGCACTTTGATCTCCCCAAGGAGCGGCTGGGTCAGATCTACTTCAATACATAGCCTCGCAAACTGACCCCTCAATGCTCCAGCAGTATTAGGGTCTATCTTAACCAACTTTCCGAGCATCTCCACAGCACTCTTCAGCATACCTATATTATAAAACTGAATCGGATAGTTTGGGAGCCGGATTCATTCCTGGGCGCGGGTGATTACCGCATTAGAAGGGATGAATTGACTATCCCATCTTCTGACAATAAGGTAATGATCCTGGATCATCCATGGGCCTTCTAGGAGCGCTCTCATCATGTCTTCTTCTGACGAAAAGCACACCAGGAAGTATAAAGGCACTCGGTCTCCCCCCTCACTTCCACGGCCACCTCCCTAATCTCGATTCCCGTCTCGGAACAGAAACAAAAAGATAATATCTGTACTAATAACCTCTCTTTCCCCACAATTTCGATCATGTTATGGTCAATTTAATTGTTGGGAAATGAAAGGTCTTTTCTTGAATTGATATGTGTGTATTAGATTCATATCATATTAAATAAACGTAATTATTGGTCCTTTCATTCTTTTTCCTTTAGAAATGTTTCTCATATCTATCTTGTTTGGTATAATTTTGCACTTAAAAAAATTGACGTGTCTTATTTTAATCTTTAAAATTAATGTGGTATTAATGTTTTAGCCATTTGATGTACAATTGTGTTTTTACTTTTGAAAACTAATAAATAATAATCACTTGTATTTTTATTTTAAAAACTGGGATATAAATATTTCCTGACATGCCCTGCAATTTTTTATAATTGTTAAATAAGCAATCACGTTCATGTCACTTCACAAGTTCAATTTAAATTTACACTTAACAAATCACAATCTCACTTTTTTTTTTCTTTATTTTCACCTCTTTACTTTGTCCCCAAGGAGCACCACATGCTTTAATAGCCAGCCAACCAACTGTTTCTTCCTTCCCACCTATACCTCTTCCTCGGTTAATTTGAGAGGTACAAATAACCCATCCTTCCCTTTAAGCAAATCTTTTAATTTTACTAATAACCCAGAAGAATTCCCTCCGAAAAAACGAAAACCCAGAACAAAGATCTTCGCTTTTCCTCATTTTGCACTTGAAGATCTTATCTTACTTGCGTTGGACTTTAAAGAGAATCACATTTAGGTCTTTTCTGATTTTTTTTTATTAATTATTTGGGGGAACAACATTTAATGATCTTGATATTCCAGTGACGATCTTCTGGATTTTGATGATAATTGCAGCCGATCCTGCTTTTTGATTTGGAATAAAGGATTTCTGATTTTTTTTTTGGTTCTCTGTAGATTTTGCTCGAGTCCATTTATTTTTGTGGAAATTTTCAATAAAAGGCTCAAGTGTGTGGTTTGTACTTGTCAGGTGTTGAAAACGTCCGGTTTGCGAATTCGGGTTTAGAAATGTCTTCGCCAAGTAAGAGGAGGGAGATGGACGTTATGAAGTTGTAAGTTTTGTGTTCATTGTTGTTGGGAAATTTGTTTCAGTATTGTTGTTGAAGTCAAATGGACAGTGGAACATATCGTATGACGTTTGTCGGGAATCCCACATCGCTTGGTGCTAGAGTAGGGGGACATGTTTATATGTGTGGAAAATCAATCAACACGCTCTGAGGGAAATTGCGTGTACAATGTAAGCCGAGACATGGGGTTTTTGGGTGGATGATTGGAACTCTGTGGTTCTGTAGGGACGCCTGTTGCTGATGTTCGGGAGTTTGATGTTAATTGTTGATTGGAACATTCCTATGCAGGATGATGAGTGACTACAATGTTGAGATGATTAATGACGGGCTGAACGAATTCAATGTGGAATTCCATGGACCTAAAGAAAGTAATGTTTCATCTATCGTGGTGCGATTTATCGATTAATCATACTAGACTCTTTCTTCGTTAACTATTTGCTGAATGAGACGTCTTTTGGTCCTGCTTGTAGTTGATGAGTTCGTGTTTTTACTCCTTAGCTATCTTTCCCTTTTCGGAGATTCCTTTGCTTAATTTGGGAATGCATTGCACGGTTGGAACTAGAAGAGCGTCGGCAGCTTACTTCTGCTCCGTTTTAAAGCTCTAGTAGAAACTTTAAGATACTTACTAGTGATCTTCTCACCCTGCTATTTGCGAGTCTTATATTCCCTTTTTTGTTTCTTTTTTCCTTTTACTTATTGGTGGAGATGTATTATTCCTCTTGGGAACATCACTTTATCATTGGAAGTTGTAGCTTGGTGTTGTACATTTTTTTGGTGGGATGGTGTTATACATTGTATTAAGCAAAGGTGCTTGTAGGTGTTTATGAAGGTGGGATTTGGAAAGTTCGAGTGGAGCTTCCTGATGCATATCCATACAAGTCTCCATCAATTGGCTTCGTGAATAAGATTTATCACCCCAATGTTGATGAACTGTAAGTGACCTTTACCTTTCTGTTGTTTTGAAATATGCGGTATGGGTTTTAGTCATTATCTTTATGTGTTGGATTATTATTAGGAGTTTGATTTATATTTTATAGTAGGATTGTAGCTAATAGTCTTCTGTTGATTATTTATAAGTAGGACCTTTGCCATTGTTATAGTTGGTTAATTTGATAAATAAAGCAAGCTTTACCCTTAAATCTCTGTCGCCTTTCGGCATTCTTAGAGTCAATCGATCGAGACTATAGCCAGATTCCGGTATTTTGCGAGATCAATGGATTTGTGGTTTCCTATCCACGTACTCTTCTGAATCAGACCCTAATCTTAGACAGAAGCTTTTAATCCAGTTCAGATAAGGCTGTTTCAACTTTCAAGTGGCTATGTAGATAATCTGCAAAAGTATGTTTATCCATGGTTGTAATGATGCCTATGCACAAATTGAAGTGCTCAAGCCATGAAGAGAATTAGCTACTGTGTACAGATGTAACACAGCCAGCTAATATACGTTCTCTATTTTGCTGATGACAGTTCTGGTTCTGTATGCTTGGATGTGATCAACCAGTCATGGAGCCCAATGTTTGGTAAACCACTTGATAGTTATTTGCCGAGTCCTTCTAGCTGCTTGCTTTTCTGGCAATCATTGTATTATATGTAACTAATATGGTGCTTTTGCTGCAGATCTTTTGAATGTTTTTGATTCGTTTCTACCGCAACTCTTGCTTTATCCAAATGCTTCAGACCCGCTTAATGGTGATGCAGCGTCATTGATGATGAAGGACCGAGAAAAGTATGACCAGAAAGTGAAAGGTGATTTGCTGTTGACTGTTGTCAATTTCTATTTAGATTTTGCATAATTTGTGTCATCTGGATGGAGGAATAGAATTGTTGGTGTTCCTTAAACTCTCTTGTTGGAAGAGAATTCTCTTGTGGCTGTGGCAAAAGCATTATAGAGTTTGTAAAAAGGTTAATGCTAGTGCTGAATAGCGTCTAAATTGATAAAGTTTACATGCTTGAGAGACAAGAGTCCAATAGATTCAAGTATATGAATACTAGAGAGGGGAGAGGGGGAATGGGATTACAATAGAAAGCAACTGAGTTTAACTTCTGCAATGCTTTTATCTTCTGGTGATTGCAGAGTACTGTGAAAAATATGCGAAAAAGGAGAATTTGGAAGAAGCTAAGGAGGAGAGTGAAGAGGAAGATTTAAGTGATGAAGGAAGCGAATCAAGTGATGATGAAATTGTCGGGCCCGTGGACCCTTGAGGACTGCCCTTAGCCTTGACCTTTACTCGAGCCTCCATCTACATGCTAGCTTGTTAGTTATAATTGATTTACATGGCTACCCTTTGTTCATTGTATAACATGTGGTGATAATCTCACCCCTCATAGGAAAGATCATGTACTGCTATGCAAACTTACCATCTCGGACAGTGTGAATTCTGGTTTGGAATTTGTACAATGCCTTTAGATTTCTACCAATTCTCTCTATGGCTTTGGACAGAATTAGTGTTCTGTGTCTCCTTAATTATCTGTCTACTGTTTCTTCTAAGATATATTTTTCTAGTATTGATTCTAATTATATTTTTTTAGTAGACTACTGTTTATAATTATGTGACAAACCTGATTGGTAGTGTCTTTTCTCATCCTCTCTTGTTTCCATTGCCAACTAGACAATTTTTTTAATATCTTATGGCATGAAGACACTGACGAAATCCTTCTGCACTTGGTTAAGAATCCTAGTCCACATGGTATTTGGATATTGTTGTGTTCGATTAATCTAATTTTGAATCTAATGAGATTTATTTAAAGGTGTCTATTAATTATGTGTATAGCGTGTTGGCCTCTTCTTATTTCTCCAATGAGTAGGGCTACAAGAGGACGCAGAATAAGCCAAGCCGGTTAGGACAAAATGCAGCAAGCCTCATATAGATGAGCCTTCCAAAGTTTGCAGGACTCTTTTTTTTCTCCACTTAAAATGTTGCTGTAGACCAGCCAGCATCTTTGTTTAATCTGATTTTGGGTCAATAACAAATCGCCACATGTACCATTTAGATTAAGTTTATACTTTTTTTTTAACTCTTTAAATTATAGCAATTGTTAATTGGATAATGCCAGTGAGAAAGACATGACATTCTTCTGTTAGATGACGAGTTCAAGCGGCCGGCTCCTAGTCTCTGTTGCTCTTGTTTATTGGCCTTTTGGCAACATTTCCTTGAGTCCTTGTAGGCCATTACAAGCAGAAAACTACAAGTTTTCTCGGTAACTTCAGAAACAAGGTGCATTCCTGACATAAAACCTCAACATTGTTCCTCTCTTACTGCTTCGATACGAACCGGGAGGTGATCGAACCTCAGCCCTTGTATTACCATCTTCTCAGATTCATACAGCTTGTTGGAAGATGAACAAGATCTTCATTTGGGCTGTTCCCATCTTGATTATTCTTACCTTCCCTGTGGCCATCTCAGTAGAACAGAATGTGAAGCTAGCTCTAGTTGAATTCATGGATAAACTATTGTCAGGCATCGTCCCGTCCGACCCCAATTGGGGATGGAACACAAGCTCGGACCCCTGCATCAACAAGTGGACGGGCGTGAACTGTACCGACACGCAGAGCGTGAGGAAGATTGTGCTCGAAGGGTTCAACTTCAACGGAACACTTGATGCTGCTTCCCTTTGTATGGCTGGATCCATCCAAGTTCTGAGCCTGAAAGGTAACAGCATCAATGGTCCCTTGCCGGAAGAGATAGGTAACTGCAACCGTCTAAAACATTTCTTTGCAAGCGGGAACAAGTTCTCCGGACCTGTCCCTGATTCCATTTCCCAGCTGAGCGACCTGAAAAGGATCGATATTTCAAGCAACCTCTTTAGCGGTCAGCTGCCCGGCCTGTCGAAGATTACTGGGTTGCTATCATTTTTCGCTCAGGACAACAATCTTTCCGGGTCAATCCCGAATATGGACTTCTCCAGCCTTGTAGAATTGAATGTCTCAGACAACAGTTTTAGTGGTCCGATCCCTGACACGAAAGGGAAGTTCAAAGCCAGCAGCTTCTTCGGTAATCCTGAATTGTGTGGATCACCACTTCCAAATCCATGCCCTCCTACACCAGAACCAGTACCACCAAGACCAAACTCGAAGCATTCCTCGAACGATCGATACTTCATCTACCTCGGCTACATAATTCTCATCCTTGTCGCAGCCCTCCTCGTTATTTTCGCTGTAGCCAGAAAGAAAAGGTCCAAGAAGGAACAACCAAATGAAGCTGACGCCAACACCAAGAGCAGCAGTAGTAAACTGGAGAGCCGGTCTGAGTACTCGATTACATCTGCCGAGAGCGGAATGGCGTCTACGTCTCTGCTCGTTCTTACGAGCCCCGGAATGGAGGGCCTGAAGTTCGAGGACTTGCTTCGTGCCCCGGCCGAATTGCTCGGGAGAGGGAAGCATGGAAGCCTTTATAAGGTGATGATCGATGGGAACATCTTGGTTGTGAAGAGGATCAAGTGTTGGGATCTTCCTGGTGAGGACTTCAAGAACAGGATGGCCAGGATTGACCAAGTAAGGCATCCAAGGATTATGAGCCCGGTGGCTGTTTATTGTTCCAAGCAAGAGAAGCTCTTGGTGTATCAGTATCAGCCTAATGGCAGCCTCTTCGCTCTCCTACACGGTAAGCCCTTTCCATTCACAAAATTCTGTTCTGGAGCCGTTAGAAATGGAACAAATGTTTGAGAGTAAAATGATAATTCTAAGAGAATTTTATTGGACATCAATATTTTGTGAGTGATTAATATGAGATGGTACGAAATTATAAAAATCTGTATAAATTATATGGATATTTATTTAAAAAAAATCAATTGATTTTAAAATTTGTAACATTTATCATTTATTTAAATATTCATGATATTTCAAATTTATTGCATAATTAATTTTAAATTTTAAGAATTAAATTATATATTACACAATGAAATTTATAAATACTTATATTTATTATGTCTTTTGAATATTGTCCACATTGAGACACCGACCACTTGGTGAGACACTTTTGTTACTCGTTTTAGGGAGTCCGAATTGCTGCTATCCATTTGCTCTTGTTAATTACATGTTACATACTCTGTTGAATAATGAAAATGGAACTACTACCATAGTTGGACATTAGTTATTAAGTACGATGCTTGTTTATTAATATTTGCATTTTCCACCAAATTATCCAACACATTTTGTACCAAACTTCAGGATCTAAAAGCGGTGGAGCGTTCGATTGGGGAAGCAGACTTAGAGTTGCAGCTGTGGTCTCCGAGGCTCTGGCGTTCATGCACGACGAGCTTCACGAAGACGGGATAGCTCATGGAAACCTGAAATCGACCAACATTCTCTTCGACAAAGACATGGAGCCCTGCATCACCGAGTACGGCCTAATGCTTGTCCGAAACCAAGACAGATCAAACCAGCAGTCCCCGGACAACTCCTCGACCAACAACGATCCGGTCGAATTCGGCGCTCGCAACACGGTCAAGGCCGACGTTTACGGGTTCGGCGTGATCCTCCTCGAGCTGCTAACTGGTAAGATCGTCGAGAACAACGGGTTCGACTTGGCGAGGTGGGTGCATTCGGTTGTTAAAGAGGAATGGACGGCGGAAGTTTTCGACAAGGCGTTGGTCGTGGAAGGTGTGAACGAGGAAAGGATGGTGAACTTGTTGCAGGTGGCGTTGAAGTGCATCAACCCATCTCCTGATCAGAGGCCAAGCATGAACCAAGTTGTTAACATGGTGAATGTGGTCAAGGAGGAAGAAGAGAGATCCAATGGCTCAGATTCATGATCGAACACGCACAGTGTTACTTTTTTCTTTCTCTGTTGTTCTTATTGCGTAGTACTTTGAAGAGTCTAAAACTGTCTTACAAGATTATACAAGTAACTAATCAACTTACACTGGTATTCTTTACTTGTTGAAGATTAAGCTCAAACTTTATAACATCCATCGATTCAAGACAAAAAAATAAATAAAAAATCATACAAATTTCGAGCATATGAACAAGTTTGAATGAAGTGGTTTGATGATATTAATAAAAAATCTTGATACTCACTGTCAAAATTTTGAACTCGTTTACATCAATCTGAGTTCAAATTTGGATTAAGAAAATCTTAATAATGTTAATTTTATTCCTCCAACTAACGACCTTAATATCGTAGCCTCACCCACATGATTTGTGTCAACATTAGTAAATTTTATGTTGGATTGGAATGGGAA
This sequence comes from Hypericum perforatum, assembly GCA_012979155.1. NCBI lineage: Eukaryota > Viridiplantae > Streptophyta > Magnoliopsida > Malpighiales > Hypericaceae > Hypericum > Hypericum perforatum. Next base: position 45,445 of record SOPF01026496.1, on the reverse strand, counting down.
GGGGGCCTCGTCGTGCCCCTTCGTCGTAAGACATTCTAGAGACTTTTGCAGTTGCATCCTTTTGTCAGGTCGTTTGTGACAATGCGCGTGCAAAGTGTCTAAGTACATCACAAGCAACTAATGTGCTATGTACTCATGCACGTGTTGATAACTCTTTAGGTGGAATCTTAGTGTTAAATTAACCATGATGAATTTCTTGTATACTTGAAAAAAATTGGTGTTTTATTCAATGTGGTAAAAAGAATTTCTTTCTCATTGTTGGGCCTTTTTCACTTTGGATTTTTCACCTCGAACTTTTCTGTTGGGCTTTTATTATCATCTTTTAAATCCAACATTTTATAAAGGAAAAAAACCCCCAAATATTATGCAAATTTCAACTTTAAATACCATTGTAACTTTCCCTTCCAAAGAAAATGGTGCCATCGACAAATTTTGTCTTGTCGTTCGCGGTTTTGTATATTAACCTTAAGGTGCTGGCTACCATAAGTACAATGATGTTTCGGCAAAGGTTCAAGGCAATGATTTGATATTTAACATTAGTCAATTTTATAATTAGCAGGTAAGCTTAACTTCAATGTGTCAAAGTCTTGGAAACGAAGGAGACCAGCAAAAGTCCACGATCCAACCTCCAAATGTCAAACCAACACCTATGAGTTGCTCCGTTGGCTACAAGCCTACAACCAATAATGAGGTTTTTTTACTGCCCTATGAAAAGTAGAATCCACCTACCATCAAGTTTTTTGTCCTCATCTTCTGACTACATATGAATAGTTTAAGGGTTTCAAACTTAGTTAGTACACCTGAACAGAAGCAGGTGACTTGTAGGTTCATTTTTGTTTTTGTTTGGTATAAAGCAAAGATTGCAATCTTGGACGGACCCACTTGGTGTAAGGTGGGATAATTGCCAATGTTTTCAAAAATAACCGGAGACTGACCCAGATTCTTCGCATTTCCGGGTTCATCTCCCGAAACTATTTCAACAAAAATACTTGGTTTTAATTATATTTAGTATTAAAATGTCGAATAATTATAAATACACCCTAACTTTATTGAAAATTTATAATTTTGAAGTATTTAAATAATATATAAATAATATTTAATCTAGTAAAATTCAAAAATAATTTGATTTATTGAAAGTTAACTACAAGTTGAATCACTATCTAAATTTAGGTGCTAAACTATTGAGGATTGGTCTTTGATCACAATTAGATATGATTTGTGAAACATCGAGAATTGTTTGAGAGAGATATACTGTTTTACACCATCAAAATTTAATGGATGTTGTCACAAAAAATTATATTTTGTCTACATAATCAAAACCGATTTATAAGGCATTACTAAGATGTTAGTGCTTCATAAGGTACAAGATTGGTGTGAATCCCCTCGTGATTAGAAGACAGCGATGCCGAAAACAACCATCAATATAAGTAATTATTCTAAATGATCAATATTAAATAAAAGAAGCCACAAGACAACTGTAGACAACTTATTAACCAAAAATGGAAAATTACAGAGATGATTCTAAAGTTATAAATTTTGTGGATGTAATTCTGTAGTCCTGAATTAATTTATTTGATTATCTATTTAGAACCCGCATATAGGGTTAGTAGACCGGACTACTCATTCTGGCCAAAGCCGGCGTTGGGGAGTCGGAATCGAAGGAGCAGCTGGATCGAAAACTCATATTCAATCCTAACGTCTATAATCGGAGGGAACATAAAGTTATTATTTGTTAAGTAATGTTAAAAAATTTGTCATTCTTTTTGCTTGGTGTGTTTGATTATTTATTTTTCTTGGTTGTGTTCTTGGATTGGTGTCATTATTTTTCAGAGGAAGAAGGAGAGAGGGAATAGGGGAGGGGTAGGAGAGAGGGATGTTTTTGAACGATTATATAAAATGAATGATTAAAATTGATATTTACAATTCGTGCAAATTCATATATTAACTGGATAAAAAATGTGGCGTGGTGTATTACGTCAATTACAAAACAAAACTATTTCTAGGTTAAAAATCAAATTTTGGCTCAAAAATAGATAATTTTAGGACCAAATAAGTTGTTTCAAAATCACAGAATTTCGACAGAAAAAAAACAACTGTGGACAGCACATTTGCATATAAGTGGAAGTGTTTAGTGGACTTTTTCAATCATTAACCATTTTCCTCTTGTCTCCCTTATGTTGGGTCAATTTTGACCATATTGCATCTAAATCCTCAATATAGGGAGGAGGATTAGTCTCCTTTTTTTTTTCTTTTCAAAATCTGAGATAATCGGCAAGGCGGACCAGAAAATTTGGCATGCTCCATGATATAGAGTAAAACCAATTTTAATTTTGTAGTTTAGTTTGACATCATATAAAGTTTTGAATAAATCAATCCATTTTTCCATCCTAGTACCTATTTCACAAGGTCAAAATGACTATCCATTTTCAATTTTCTTTAGAATCAGAAAAATGGGTGTCTGTTTTTATTGCGAATTATCTGAGTAGTTCAGTTTTCAATTGAAATTACAGTTGATCATTGCCTTAAATATTGACGAACATACCTTGAGATAAAATAGGGAAAATAACCCCAAATATTGGTTCTTAAAAGAGTTTTTGATCAAATTGAACAAATAATCTCTTCGATTTGTATATTTGGCCGTGAAATACAAAAGAAAATTAGTTTTAAAACAATTGGCAGTTTGCCTGTTATGGTTAAGAGGCAGACAAGTTCTAGTAGAAAACATGGGTCATGACTCATGATGGCCCGACAATCCCAAGCTTACTTTACTGACCAATTCCAATATCTAATTGGAGCAAGATGTTATCACAAGTGTCATTAATCATGATCTTTGATGTTGTTCATGATAATAGCTGCAAAAAATCCCCATTCTGATAAGAACTTTTGGCTCACCTAAAGAGGTTTTAATTTTAAGCATTAGTGATGTAAAATATATTATTGAAAAAATTATGTTTTAAATAAAATATAATAATATTCAATTCTGGATAAAAATTCAATATTAAAAATTTGCAATCACTTTAAATGTGATTTTTTCTTTCTCTCTGTAACATAAAAAAATGCAAACTCTTCTTTTGATAGAAGACAAAATAAATCTTTAGTCAAAGAGAAATCAATTGAACCCTCTCTTTTTCTAAAGGACCTAGAACGCTAGTGGTTGCAAAAAGAACTAAAACAGGGTCCATCGCACCATAACCAAATAAAAAACCAAACACGCATTGGACTTCTTAGGCAGTCCTATGCAACATCTCAACACATATAACAGGAAAAACTCACTTGTCAATCACTATTCTTCTTCTTACCTTCCTACACCTCAAAAAAAAAAAAGAACAAAATACTTGTTGTAATTTACACTCAATAATCTTAGGGCTAGAAAATTCCTATAGTACACTCAATTCCTCTCATAGAATATAAACCTTTCTAGCTCACACTTTTTTTCAATATTCCATAACCATATACGAAGCAAGATACCTTTCTGAAATCCATTACTTTTAAGAAACAAGTTGTATCCAAAATTTTTCCATAATCCATAAACTGGTCATCAACCAGTCAATATGTCCAGAATTCTATATGGAATTAGGCAGAGAAAAGGCCATTACATGGATCCATATTCTCCTCCACCTTTCTATCCAGTTTCAAATTCTTATAAGAGTAATCTCAACCAAGAGATGGAGCCTGTCTCTTCATCAACTTTCAACAACATCAGCCAAATTCTAGTCTTGGTCATAATATCTCTAGCTCTAATTTTCTTTATTTCAGGCCTCCTCCATTTGCTTGTCAGGTTCCTGAAAAAGAGGCCAGCTTTCTCAGCGATATACGACTCCAACAGATTCCAAGACACCTCAGGTTCCAACCACCCTCTTCAGAGGCAGCTTCAGCAGCTATTTTGCCTTCACGACTCGGGTCTAGACCAAGCCACAATTGATGCTTTACCAGTTTTCCATTACAAGGACATCATGGGACTCAAAGAGCCCTTCGATTGTGCGGTTTGCCTATCCGAATTATCGGACCTCGACAAGCTGAGGCTGCTTCCAAGTTGCAGCCATGCTTTTCATATTCAGTGTATAGACACCTGGCTACTCTCCAACTCCTCTTGCCCTCTTTGTAGAGATAGCCTTTTGAGCTGCAATTCTATAACCACGAATCCATTTCCCAATTCCCGTGTTCCGGCTAGGCAAGCATCCACCAACCAGGCCTCAACTGATGAAGAGGAACGTGGAGATGTCAAGAGAGTGTTTTCTATTAGACTTGGGAAGTATAGGAGCACCAACTGCAATGGAGAGAAGGGACAAGAAGAGACGAGCAGCGCGAATTTGGATGGAAGGAGATGCTACTCCATGGGAACTTATCAGTATGTCTTGTTAGATTCTGATCTCCAAGTTGCTTTATCTGATAATAATGGTGGAGATGGTGAAGGGTCAGGTTCAGTACTTGATGATCATGGAGATGGAGAAGGTAAGAGGATTGGAGGTAGGAGCAGAGGAGATAGCTTCTCAGTCTCCAAAATTTGGCTGTGGTCAAGGAAGAGCAAATTCCCAAGTTCTTCTTCATTCTTGGATGACTCTTCTTCTTTTCATGTAAGTTTGCCTATCAATCACAAAGTTGAAATTACAAGAGTTGTATAATTCCAATTTATTTTTCTCTACGATATTACACTAATTATAATTAAAAGCTTTATACTCTGGTTGGCAGGAGTATTTTTATATTTATACCTCAGAATTACTTAATTTTTTCTTGTAAAGATAAATTTCCTACGCTCTATTAAAGATTGAAATTTTCGTCAATTTGCAAATGTCTTGCACAGCAATCAGAATTTGCAATTTTTCTTACGCTCTGTTAAAGATTGAAATTTCATTTGTCATCAGTCCAAAGTATCGAATCACTTAATTGTTATAGCATTCGGTTTGTGTTTTGATTCACAATACTAATTCCTCTCTGAAGTTGTTAACCGAAACTTGTATTACAGCTCCTGCCAAAAGGAAAAGTAGCTTCGTCTTTATCTTGCTTTATAGAATGTAGGAGAAACTATTTAACTTCCCGTCTGAAGTTTTTAAGCGATAATTACACAAAAATTAATTCATGTATGAGAAATTAATCTAAATTCGAATCACTTCTAACCACACTAAAAATTAAAACTCTTCGGCGCAGCCGTATTATCAGAATCCGGATGCCATACATATGCTACAACGATTCCTATTGATTGCGCGGGTAATTGCTTAATAATATTTGATTCACGATGAAATGAACTTTTATTTTGATTTCTTTTATAAATAAATTGATTCTCATTTGTCCAAAATAAGAGAGACACTAACAAAAAAACCAGAGACCTAGTTAATTACATGGGCTAAGTAACCAGAGGCCTAGTTGATTCTCATCTCCAAGTGATTATAAATTTATAAGAAAATCGTGTTGTCCAATTTTTCGTGTGAAAAAAGTCCGACCACATTAGTAATTCTGTAACATGTGTCATAATAAAAAGTAAGAAAAATTTACGGTTGTAAATCTTTTGTCAAAAGATTATCTGTTTTCTGTGGTTTCATAGACCACAAATAATTGTCTCAAATATCGCGAATCATACCTCGACTACTCTATGGTTATCAAACCTAACCGATTTGATTAGGAGTACTCCAAGGCGAGGCTGCCACACCAGCTCAACCCCGATTTTTTAATTTGATATAGTAACAGAATGAGCAGAGATCAAACGCATTTTGTTGGCCCTTAATTACTTATTTAGCCGACCATCGTGCTTGGAAAGAAAAAAAAAACAAAGTGGCCGTTCTTGAATCTTGTAGAATTCAAACACCATTCTCAGTTAAATATGCATCACTTAATTCCGGCAATATTTAATTATTTATATTTTGACAACTCCAATTTGAAATATATGTCGATGCAACAGTTACCTGGAGTTCAATAATACTCAAGCCTATATTAATCCTTTTGTGTAATTATTATGTTAGACATTAATATGTAAACAGATTATAACGCACATTAATATTAACATCTTTCACTTCAATCTAGGAAGAATGGATAGATGGGAGATCATTGAAAAAAAAGATTTCAACTTTTAATGTTTCCAAGAACTGATTTTTTTGGCTTGGATGTTGCAAGAACTAATTAATCATATGAAGTGTGGAATGTTCCTTAGGTCCAAAGATATGGGTCTTAGCTCAAACTTGGTCCAAATCAAGATGAAATTGAGTCTGAATGTTGAGGAGATTAAATGATCAATGATGAGAAAGAAAAAGTATACCAAATGGGCTCCAGCTACGCATTCCGAGGCTTGCCACACAGGGAATGGTTCTTTTGTAACTCTTCCTATAAAGGAAAGTAAAAATTTTAGATTATGATTATGGTTATTGGTATTTTGCAAATTTTAGTTCATGATCACAAAATATGTTTTTTCTATATATGATCACCAAAATTTATTATGTCATTTTTGTATGATAATTTTAGATAACTTTAAAATTTTGCAATACGAGATGATTTAAAAAATATTATGATTTAAAAATTAAATACAGTAACCATGCAATACAACTTAATATAAATAAATCACCATTATTGGATAAAAGATTATTAATCATAGATTAAATTTATAAAAGAAAAATCCCTAGGAAATGGTTGTTTCTCTAGCAAATGTGTCGACAAAGGAGATTAATCAAGCCACGATATGAAGGAGAGTGCCAAATATGGACCATACTGGGACTACATTAGGTTTGGACTAGGACCCAACATTATCATCCAGGTAGCGTAATATTGCTTCCGCATAAATTATGTATTTGTAATATAAAAAATGATATATGGATAATTGTGGAAATGGACACTGATATATCATTGTGAAGAAATACTGGTATACCATACGCGAAGAGAATTGGTATACCGTGACACTAATATATAAATTGTGAGAAAAATATTGGTATGTGTTGGGACCGAAAAAAATCTACCCTATAAAGGGGTGTAAAGGCATAGTCGGCCCCCATAGTGACCATTTTGTATTTTTGGTTTTCCGAGAATGGCTCGGTTGAAAATTAATCAAGGAGTTGGGGTGATATTTTTCTTTAGAGGAGGGGCCGAACATATATTTTATCTTCCAATAGTGACCACTTTGATATTTTTACCTTTAGGGAGAGACTGATGGCTTCCCAAAGCACTTTACATCCCAAGGATGACCAAAGTGATATTTTGCCTCTAAAGAGGGATCACTTCGCGCATTTCTCCCTGACCAAAGGGGAGAAACGGATGACTTCCAGAAGCACTTTGCCCTTTAAAATGGACTTATGGCTCTCGACGGTTCGAGGCATAATAGGCTAAAGGGTCTCATGACCTTTAACTTATGACGATAAGAGGTTTCGAAAGGCTAAGGGTCTCATGACCCTCGCCTTGTTATGTTAAGAGGTTTTGACAAACTATAAGTCCCATGACTTTTGTTTTATGTCGTTAAGAAACTTCGAAAGGCTAAGAGTCCCATGACCTTTTGGTTTGTAACGTTAGGAGGTTTCGAAAGGCTAATGGTCTCATGCTCATTGGCTTGCTATGTTAAGAGGCCGCGAAAGACCAAATGTCATTCCCTTCAAGAGGGGTGAGGGATCCCAAGAGGTTCTCAAATGTCGACTTGATGGACATTAAGAGACTGTATGTGATCGGTCTCTCAAGAGAGAAGTAGCTAAACTCGGACTCAAAATTAACCAGAGAAGATAAGTCCTAGTTAAATTAGGATAAATATTCTGCTTGAATAAGGATAACATCATTAAGATAGATGTTTAAGGAGTTTGAATGCAAGTAGAAAACATAGTATTATGCCTATATAAAGGATACCTAAAAAGACAATAAAGATCCATTATTAGCCAATCACACATACATACCAATCAACTCAAGTTATTCAAACTTTGACTTTAGTCTAGGTAGTAGTTAGGTAGAAGTAGTTCGACTTCGGCCACCATTTGTTACTCATAGTTAAGTCGACCTTGGGACGAGTCTCTAAGCCATCATGAGATCAATTTTGACTCGCACGACCCTTTCCAGCCAATCGTATATCATATGTGAAGTCATTTGTAAAGTGATATTTGATGTCACGACTCAGAAAGAACGTGACAAATACCTTTTATTACAAATGATAAAAATCCAAAATACAAATAGTCTGAAATCCAAAAAATAAATATACTAAAATACGAGGTTCAAAACAAAATAAATGGTCAAAATGAATGCATGCATCTCTACTCTACTCTCGTCCCGATACCCTAGTATCTGTAAATATGTAAAAAGACAACCATGGTGAGTCATAAACTCAGTAAGGAACTCCTACAACACATCGCAGATAACATTCGCATATAAAAACACAGCATAAGACTCTTAACATTATGCAATAGCAGTCACAAAATGATTACAATAACAATCATAATAGGAGCTCCGAAGTCCATACTCATCATGTCGGGATCCTCGTGGGGCACAAATAAATAACTATCATTTCTACAAAGCAAGCCCAATAGACAAAAAGGTATCCCCTCCACGAGTCCAGATAGTCCACATACTCCCTATCCTTTGATCACACATACCTTGGGTTACCCGGTAGCCCCTTAAGAGATATGTGCAAACTATAAGGCCCACTTGGTATCGGACAATCTTGCATGTTATCATTCACATCAATCATATCTATCACATATTCAAAGGTCCACAATCTGAACTCAATTCTATCAATCTCCAAAAACCCATAAATAGTAATCCAAATTCATTCCTTAACACTCAGAAACAAAATCAACAGTCAACTATCCGAATCCAAAAACACAACAATTTGAATCCACAAATCTGAAATCAACTATACGACTCAACCCTGCAAATGCAACAATCTAGCACAACATATAAATTACATAAAATGGATAGAATTCACTTACCTCTTATAATCCTTAACAGTAATCCCACATCTCTAGATACACTCTCTTCCTTTTCGTAAACAAAATCGGATTAGTCTCTAATAAAGATTTTAAAATCTAGGTCGCGTGGCTATAAGGGTAAGACTTACACTACGAATTCAGAATCTCTGCCTTGATCTTCCAAAAGTTTTGGATTAGCAAGGTCATCCTCCTCACCTTTAAAAAAATACATTCGTGAGTCATTCTGGATACATACAATTCTGAGTAGAAAGGATGAAAGGATAGAACCAATCTTACCCCTAAGCTCTAGCGCAATCATCCCTATTTTGTCCGTTCCTTCTCGATCTCTTTCTGTCTGGCTGGTCTCTTCTCCTTCACAATAGAGGCAGATTTTGTGAATGATCTTTTAGGTTTAGGGGATAACATACTAGCCTTAGTTTTCTTAAACAGTTGGCTTAAGTGACAAATTACAAACTACTGCCAGAATATGTGAAAAATATCAAAAAGAGTTATTATAATATAATATTTATCAATTAATTCCGCCCAATTCCTACATTTGATATTTCAAGTGAAGTTATACTAGTATGCCCATGTAAAGTGAAATTGCTATAACGTGACGTTGATATACCATTTGTGAAACGAAACTTGGTATATATCTGGATGGTCCCGAGCTAGATTAGGCCTATGCTAAATTCGAAGCTAAATTGTTAACTTAGATTCGTAGCGAGATTGAGCTTGTAGTTTAGAAGTATCATTAAAAGATTGAGATTGACAACCTTGAGATTTTGCGATATTATTGGTAGTAATAGTGTTAGATCATCAACCCAACGATCCATTCGCTTAGCTTAAGATTTAGGAGCGCATAAACTGGTACTTGACGAACAATTTTCAATCACTTTTCCCTGTGGAGACGATCCTACTTATCACAATATTACTTGTGCGATCATGTAATTCTTGCACGTACAATTGATCCTAGTTTGGACAGCATCAAGTTTTTGGCGCCGTTGCTGGGGAATTTTGAGTTTGAAGTTGTTTTCGTTAATATTAGAACTAGTATTCTTAATTTTGAGACTAAGCTTTGTTACTTGTTTCATTGTTACTTGTTGCATTTAATCCTCTCTGTTGAGTGTTATAGTACCATACAAGTACAAGAGGTGAATGCCAAATACTCGTCGTGAGAGTCACCTCTTCTAGAGCAAGATTCAGAGATTGAACGGACTATTCGACGAATCAGGAGAAGAAACTTACATATAGAAGAGATGGCTGATCGACAAGTAGTTCCTGCTGCCATGAGACACAAGTCACACCCAAGACTTGTCGATCTTCGGTCAAGCATATAGTATCTAACTGTGGAGGCGAACAATTTCGAGATCAAGAGCAATCTCCTTTCAATGGTTGAAAAAGATTAATTTGGAGGTTATCCCTCAGAAAACCCAGCAAAGCACATGCAGAACTTTGAGGATCATTGTTCGACAGTGAAGTACAACGGTATCACACCTGATGCCATTAAGCTTCGACTGTTCAAGTATAGCTTGAAAGATGATGCTAGGGAGTGGGTAGATTTATTTCTAGCCAGCACTTTCACAACATGGGACGAGCTTGCTGATAAGTTCTTGGAAAAGCACTATCCTCTAGGTAAAACCACCCAATTTCGTAACAAGATTTCTCAATTTAAACAGCTAGGTGGTGAATCGTTGTACGAGGTTTGGCATCGCTTTAAGAGACTACTTTGCGAATACCCATATCATCAGATACCTGAATGGATGCTTATCCAAATATTTTACAATAGATGTGAGCCACAAATTTGAGTCAACCTAGATGCAGCGGCCGGAGGAGATTTGACAAACAAGTTAGAAGCTGATGGTTTCCAAATTATTGAAGCCATGGCTACTAACAACCACGATTGGGGAGATTGAACTGAGAGAAGAAGAGTTGCTAGTGTACAAGACAATGATGAGGTAAATGCTTTGAAAGCACAAGTTGCACACTTACATAACTAGTGCTAGGATCAATGTCATTGCAAGCAGCATCATCTTCTCAGGTTTGCAAAATTTGTACTGGATCACATAGTACAGATAGTTGTTCATTAATTGCTGAGCCTGTCAATTTTATGGGTAATACTAACAGGAATAATGATCTATATTCCAGTACGTATAATCCGGGTTGGAAAAACTACCCAAATTTTTCATAGAAGAATAATACAAGATAGCAGGTACCTCAATATCTAAGACCGCCTTACGGAGGAGGGAATGTACAAGGCCCTCCACCTCAACAATTTTAACCATATCAACAAAAGTGGCAACAGCAAGGACCATCACCACAAGATCGACGAGGTAAGGATGAGTTGCACAAGCAAGTGTTGAGTCATGAAGCAACCATTCGCAATCTTGAAGTACAAATAAGTCAGCTAGTAACACAACTTAATACAAGACCACCTGGCACTCTTCCAAGCAACACCGAAGCTCCACCCACCAAACAAGAGTATTGCAAGGCAATCACAACAAGAAGTGGTTTGGACTTGGGAAAGAATGTGGTGAAGACTCAAGTAAACCCTCCACCAAGGGAGATAGTTGCAGAAGAGGAATTTGAGCTACAAGAAACTCCTATCATTGGAGAAAAAGATCAGTCATCGAAGGAAGCAATCAAGCCAACACCTGAAGAAGAGAGGAACAGCCGTGATACCCAGCGGACGCTGGCCAACCAGCGTACGCTGGACTTATCTGAGAAAGAAGACCATTTGGGCAGTAGCCAAGGCCAGTGGACACCACCTAGCCAGCGTATGCTGGGATCACCTTCTGGAAGAAAAGATGAAAGAAGGCAGCCCGAGAAGAAAGAAGAAAGAAAGTATCCTCTACCACCATTTCCTCAAAAATTAATCAAGCAAGTTTCACACACAAGCTATCAGAAATTCTTAGAGCTTTTCAAAAACCTCCATATCAATATTCTGCTCTTTGATGCATTAGAGCAGATGCCTACTTACCGAAGATGGATCAAGGAATTTATTTCCAAGAAGAAGAATATTGATCATTTAAAGGTTATCCCATTAACTAGAGAATGCAGTGAGGTGTTAAATTACGATCTTCCTCAGAAAATGAAGGATCCCGGTAGCTTCACCATTCTATGCACTATTGAAGGTCAAATATTCGAGAAGACATTGATTGATCTTGGTTCCAGCATCAACCTCATACTATTTTTAGTATTTCAAAAGCTTGGATTGTGAGATATTCAACCAGCATCAATTGTCTTTCAGCTTGTAGATAAATCAATGGTTATGCCAATAGGAATTATGGAGAATGTGCTAGTCAAAGTGGACACCTTAATCTTTCCAATCGACTTTGTTGTCATGGAAATGGAAGAAGATCATGCTATGCCACTCCTCCTTGGTCGTCTATTCCTGGCCACTAGGAAGACAATCATTGATGTGGAAAAGGGAGAATTGCGGTTCAAGAATCGTGATGATGAGGTCATTCTCAACGTGTTCAAAGCAGCTAAGCACCCTACCATAAAAGATGGTTACCACAAAATCAATGTTATTGATGACCTGGCAATTCAGCATAATGAAGAAGAGCATGACACAAGTCAACCAACAGAAGTGCAAGAAATTGAAAAGGAGGTGGAAGGTCCCGATATTGAAGAACAAGTGTCATCTGAGCTAAGCAATATAACATGGCCCAGGTTGTCACAAAAAATGGAGTGCGAACCACCACCAGGACACTTGAGGTACACTTGCTTGAGTAGTGATATTGAATTGCCTAATATTATATCTACATATCCTACTCCCAAGCAGGTGGAATAACTACCAAGAGTTTGAATGCGAAATGGTGACACTAAATTGGTCCCTGAAGTGAACAAAGAACACCTGGAGGAAAACCTGACCTATCATATTGATTTACACAAATCACAGGTGGAACTCAAAGACCCAGGTCCTCAGTAATTGGTCTTGACCATCAAGCTAACGACGTTAATTTAGAACTACATTCTTCTCTCAATTTTCTTTTGAATTTTTTGAGTCACTTGTCCGAGTTTTCCTAAGTTTGTGGGTTTCTAAGGGAATGTATATATGGTTATCCTCAAAAAATAAGTAATGTGTATTAATTTCGTAGATCAAGAGCTTTTGTGGGAGCAAAAACATGAATGGGGCAGAAGCTAACCCTAGCGTACGCTGGCTTACTAGCGTACGCTGTGGTATGATCGAGAATAAGTAAGAAAAGGGCAGGGGGTAAGCCCAATGTACGCTCGCTTACCAGCATACACTGGCCCTCGGGAAGTCAGGGTTAAAACCCCGACTTCTCCCTTTTCTTCCTCACTTTCCCCTTTATTCAAACTCTTTCAAATTCCTCCAACTCCCTCCAAAGAAAACAAGCTACCCTAATTTAATTTTATTTTGCAGATTCTGAGTTCGTTTGTCAATGATATCATAATCCGAGGACTGGGCTTTATTCTCTTCATAGAGGCCTTCGAATCGATCAAACCATCAATCCAGTCAAGCACCAATTCTTCAATGGCACCCAAGGCCTCATCCTCTCGTGCATCCAAGCAAAACGTATGGTAACCACTGATGCTTCAGGTTCTTCTTCTCAATCCCATCAACCTGGTGATATGGCAAAAAGGTATAGTGTGCCTTTTCCAATCTTAAATGATTGGGAGGGTGACAGGTATACTAAGTTTAAAAATTGTTCTGTTTTTGGTCATTGAGTAATTGATTGGGAATGCATGCGAATGTTTGATATTGAACATAAAGTGCATGAAGCATTAGATTGCGTAGGTTGGACAAGAATTTCAGGATTATCTTTTGACATTGACCCCCAAGTTGTGTTAGAATTTTTCTGCATGGTCGTTGTTGAGAGTGATTCCTCCTAATTTACTGCACGTCTTTATGGTAAACCTATCACCATAGTGAGCGACCTACTCACGGAAGTACTAGAACTTAAGGACGGGGATAAGAAAGTGGACTTTGATTCCAGGATATGATGCTCTGGGCAGAAAAGTCTGATGTGGAAAGATCAATATCGATAAATTGGTAGCTTGGCATCTCGTTTCAAAGATCGATAAGGACGATGTCACCTCCTATGAATTCATCAAATAGGAGGACCGCAAGTCAGTTCAAGACCAACTTCGTGATGGCAATGATGCACCAAGACCAAAATACCAAGAAGACATCAACGATCTCTCTGAGCGTATTGATTACCTGGAAAACAAAATAGAGACATTGATGGAGCACATAGATGAATTGAAGTACCAGGTGGAGACCTTGGCCCATGAACAGTCAGAGCACTGGGAGCAGTACCATATGGACCAAGAAGATCTTCGCGACCAACTTGCGGCTTGCGATGCTGCTGATGCAGCCAACTAGGAATGGCTCTGGAACCACTCCAACCTCCATCGGACTAATGATCACAGGCTTCTTCTTCTCCTTATTCTTGTTTAGTTTTTGTTTGTAATTGTCATGTTATGTTTGTTTTCATCTTTTGTTATGCATGTTTTTCTTCACACATTGAGGACAATGTGTCTTCTAAGTGTGGGGGTGCATTGTGTATTGTGTGTGTTTTTATGTTATGCTTTATATTTTGTTATTTTGTGTTGATCTTGTTGTGCCTGTGCCTTTTGTTATTTTGTTGTTTGCATGTGATCGAGTCTGTTTTGAGTGTGTTTTGTATTTTTGATTGAAGTGTGTAGAGTCTGTTGCATATGATGAAAAATCCTTGGAATTTTTGAACTTTTTATCATAGGAAAAACTCCATATCATGGATTCAGCACTCTTGAGCAAAGTGAATTTTAAGACATATGCAATTATATCCTCGTTCATTTAGGCTAGTCGTTACACCTGGTAGACTAGACTAGAGAATTAACGAGTGACCTTGTGAGATTTTTTAGCCGATGGCGAGGATAACTCGTTCTCATTTATTCATGAGGTGTGTGCATTGTTTGAGCAATGAGAGTGTTAGAAGATTACCTTGCATTACTCAATGAGGTAGAGAGTGCTGATGGCCATCTTGATAAAGCCTAGAGCCTTAGAGCCAAAAACCTGCTATTATCCATTGCATAACCCCATTGAGCCTAAGCTTATTTCTTGAATTACTAGCTGGAACCCATATTAGGAGCCGAATTGCATCACCCCACCTACCTTTAACTACTTAGTCCAAAGGATTAGGTTATTATTAGGGAATATTTTGTAAGGGTTCATCTAGTAGTATAGCTAGGGAAAATATCTTTTGTACATACATTGGGATGAAAACAGGTAGAATTGAGGCTAATGACCAAAAGTCAGGATAAGTTGCTAAGTCATAGTGCAAAAATTGGGATAGAAAAGAAAAACAAGAGAAACAAGAAAAAGAAAAAAAGAAAAGAAATTCTCTTGAGGAAAGTGAGAAAAGTGAAAAGAAGAAATCAAAGGAAAAAGTAGAAAGTTGGAAAGAAAAAGGCACAAGTAAAAAGTAAGCAACTTATCCTGTAATTTTTGGTTCTTTAGGATGTGGGTAAGTTGGGATGAGTGTTTATGCATAATGAGGTGAGATATTTAGTATAGTCGAGAGTTAGCTTTCTACGTAACCCTCGCATTAGGTAGTTTCGCCATCACCGCTATACTTTTTTCACCTTTACCTTTAGCCCCATTACAACCCAATGAAAGTCCCTCCTATGGCACACGAGAGTAGGATAGTTGACCATCATACACATGTGAGTTTAAATCAATCCTATCCTACGAGTGGTTAACTCTCTAGTCCGGAACACTAGGTGTGAAAACTTGATTAAATGATTGAGGTTATAATTGTCTATGGATTTTGCATTCATAGTGCTCAAGGGTGTGATGTGTGTGATTGTGGGGATGATCTTGTGATGAATGTTTAAATTCTGAGGGCACCACTTGTTAGTTTTCTGATGCACTTTGCTTGAGGACAAGCAAAGAAGTAAGTGTGGGGGTGTGATGCATGTGTTAACATGCATTCATTTAATCTTAGTTTGTTAAGTTTTTGTCATGTTTTAGGAAATGTTTAGTCGAGTCTTGTCTACATTTTGTTTTATTTGGTTTGTTTTGTCAAGGAGAAGATTGTCTATTGCTTTTGTGTGTTTTGTAGGTGTTTTGGAGCATTCGAGGAGTTGGAGCAAAGATCGGTGGTCATGTGCATCAAGTTGGGCAACGAATAGAAGCTTGATGGCAAGACAAGAGAAAAGGACAGAATGTAAGGCCAGCGAATGCTGGCCACCCAGCGTTCGCTGGGCTAGTTTGAGGAAGAGAAGAGGAGAAAGAGGAGAAAGAGCAAGAAGGGGTAATGCAACCCCAGCGTACGCTGGCTTCCCAGCGTACGCTGGCCTACGGCAGGGGACAAGAGTAATTGCTCACCTAACTTCCCATTCAGCTTGGTCTAAAGTTGGTTGGCCCACAACTTTTGGCAAAGGACAAGAGAGGGAGTAGGCTACCATTGCAATACAACTGGGAGAGGAGAGAAAAAGAGAAGAGCGTGGAAGAAAAAGAAGAAGATCAAGAAAGCTTAACCAAGAAATCCTCCAAGTTATAGATTTAACTTTTTAGATTTTATTTTGTGTTTTTTGATATTGTTCTTGAGAATATTAAAATCAACATTTGAATTTGATATCATCAAGGTACTTTTATTTCCTTTGTTCTTAAGATTATTTCTATTCTGGAAGTTCTTATTTATATTCGATTCAATGAATGCTTAGTCGATGATGAAGGATGACAACTTGGTTTAGATCATAGCTTTAATACGCTTATCTCAACTTAGTATTGTTAATGAATCCAGGCCTGACAAACTTAGATTCGTAGCGATATTGAGCTTGTAGTTTAGAAGTATCGTTAAAAGATTGAGATTGACAACCTTGAGATTTTGCGATATTATTGGTAGTAATAGTGTTAGATCATCAACCCAACGATCCATTCGCTTAGCTTAAGATTTAGGAGCGCATAAACTGGTACTTGACGAACAATTTTCAATCACTTTTCCCTGTGGAGACGATCCTACTTATCACGATATTACTTGTGCGATCGTGTAATTCTTGCACGTATAATTGATCCTAGTTTGGACAGCATCACTAACCATTCATATGACTTATTGATGCTGTTGAGCGTGAGTGTTTAGAGTTTAGAGTTCACTCATCAAGCTTGACTACATGTTTTTTCCTATATTACGGGTCATCGTTCGATCCCGGATGGGCAAGTTGACACATAAGTGATGAAGCTCCATCAAGATCTTTTGAGATTACCAAAATGATAACTTGTTCATATTTATAGATGATGAACTATGTTTAGGGATTGAGCCTCTTGCATGCTGAGTGTCTTATCTAGAGAACCTACGCTTTGCTCTGAAAAAAAAAGTGTGTGGATTTATTGCCTTGCAAATTTTTGCAGTGCCCGAAAGTCTCTACCTAAAAAGAAAATTCAACCAATGGTTCGTTGCTAGTACTCGTTGAGGAAAAATGAAAATCTTAAAAAGGAAAACATGACTAGCAATTCAATTATTCTGAGAAAATCTTGATATCTCCATTCACATTTTATAAATAAATATTTGAAATATTTGAATATTATACTAACTAATAAACATCTATATACTTTTATTTGAAGAATTTCACAAAAATACTACATATATAGATGCATTATTGTTTCAAAAAATATATAAATGCATTAATATTTGACCGTATTTAGTTCCACCAAAAAAAGATATGTCTCTTTTCATTTCCAGATATATTAAGGTTAAAATATACATATGCAATAGTAGACAGAATGATGACCCACAATCTCAATACATTATTTTATTCTTTTAATTAATTTGGTGAATTATTCTCAAGACAATATTAATTTGTTACTATTGAGGTAATGAATATCTATAAATGTTGCTTAGAGCATTGATGTGTGTGTAAAATGTGTCGATTAATCTATTTGTAGTGAAATAAATATTTTGAAAAACAACAAAGCGTCGCAACAAATATTTAATATTATTCTGTTGTCAAGAATTTAAATTTTAAAAATCTTAATTAGACTAAAAAAAATTGGTACTAATTCATTAAGAAAAAATTACAAGTTAATTTTCTTATTAATAACTATCTATATTGAAAAGTCAAAGAAACAAATCACCATATTACTCAACCAATTAGTGAAAAGGCATACGTTAGAGAGTTTTCCCGTCTAAGTTTAAAAGAAGATCTTATCATTACATGTCTTTAATTTACTTAATATAGTCAATTACAAACTAATTAGTATCCCCAAGAATACATGGATGGAGGGAGGGAGTATATGTATTTTTTTTTTTTAGGCAAGGGAGTAAATGTATTCTTAGTATCCCCAAGAATACATTTACTCCCTTGCCTCAAAAACAAAATACATTTACTCCCTCCCTCCATCCATTACATAATCAAACCATCAAGCTTCTACCTCTAAAAAACTCCATCAAGCTGTCCTAAAGAATTAAATTATATGGGCCATCCTGAAAACGAAAACATAATCTTCATCTCCTTCTTCCTCCTCATCCTCCCAATGGTTGCTCTTTCCTCCATTGAAAAGTCACCCAAAATCGACCCTACAAAAGTTATCCAGGTCTCCTGGAGTCCCAGGGCCTTTATCTACAAAGGGTTCTTAACAGCCGAGGAATGTGATCACCTGATAAACAAAGCCAGAGGCAAGCTCGTGAAGTCACGGACGGGCCGAGGCGTCGAATCCGAGTTCAGGACAAGCACCGGGACAGCCGTATTCGACGAGGTGGTTGCTAACATCGACACTAGGATATCCGCGTGGACGATGCTTCCACCTCAAAACGGAGAAGTCATCCAAGTATTACGCTACGAGAAGGGCCAAAAGTACGACCCTCACTTCGATTTCTTCGTAGGAGAGCAGTTGGGTGGACCTAGGGTTGCCACAGTACTGATGTACCTGTCGGACGTTGTCATAGGAGGGGAGACTGTATTTCCGGATTCGGACAAGGTTCAAGTGAAGGATGGTAGCTGGTCGGATTGTGGCAAGAAGGGCTTCGCGGTTAAACCCAAGAAAGGTGATGCGTTATTGTTCTTTAGCCTTTACCCTAATACCTCTATCGACGTGACCAGCTTGCATGGTGGCTGCCCGGTCGTCGAGGGTGAGAAGTGGTCGGCCACCAAATGGTTTCATATTGGGTCGTTTTTTACTGTGATAGATTAGCACCGAGGCAGCAATTTAGGCCCAGTGGTTAAATCTTTGCGGTTGATATTGCAGAATGTGAAATAAGATACATATCTGAGCTACTATGAGTGGTAAGAACAATTGTTAATCAAATTTGGGCTGTGATGGAAATTTGTACTCAGATTTACTTCATATTTTTTTTTCTTTATAAAATCTAGTTTTCGGATCTTCTAGACTGAATAATTTGAATTCGTACTAATAAGATCTTTGAAAAGTGTTCTTCTATCTAATATTGGTCACTGTCATCTTTTCAATGACTTAAATTTGAGACCGATTAAGATATAACACCATCACTATTTAATCTAAATGTATGTTGATATATTATATATATATATATATTATTTTCCTCAAAAGAAAAGTCAATAAATAGATCATTTTCAGAAGTATAATAAACGTTGTTGAACTTTTTTTGAACACTCATTATGTACTTTGGAATGTCCATAAAAGTCATCCTATATCCTTCCTTCTATGCCACCCTTTAATAATATGTCCATAAAAGAAAGTTTCTTAATGTTAGAAATCTTCCACCATAATTGGGAATCTCGTAACATTTCCCTTATTGGTAGTCAAAATCGCTAGACAATTTGTCTTTTTTAGAAGGTTAAAATATATTAAAATACCGAACCCACTAACAATTTCAATCTTCCTACTAATTATACACGGTCTCATTTATTATACCCTCAATGCGTATTCAACAAGATTAGGACTTTCCCATAAAATCTGATCATACTCGCCAATTGGCCTAATGGCGTGGAAGGATTTTACAGAAGAACTTTAACAGGTGCAATTACTGGTGTAAATTTATCTTTAATAAAATATGATTTAGGTTACAATATAAAATTTATCGTTCCTTCTTAGTATTCTGATTTCTTCTTCTCCTCTCTCAAAATATTAGTTTATGGTCTAAAAGAAACGGAAATTAGTATGGCTAATTTGAACCTCCGCTCCGTTTCCATCGTTTTCTTGATCATCCTTCCAATGTCTACACCTTCATCCATCAAGTTTGATCCCACCAAAGTAACCCAGCTCTCGTGGCATCCTAGGGTTTTTATCTACAAAGGGTTCCTGAGAAACGAGGAGTGCGACCACCTAATAAACCTTGCTACGGGAAAGCTGGTGAAGTCAATGGTGGTGGACGACAAGACAAACAAAGTCATAGAATCCGAGGAAAGGACAAGCTCTGGGATGTTCTTATACCCTTCCAAGGACGAGACAGTCTCAAACATCGAGGCGAGGATAGCTTCGTGGACTCTGATTCCTGTACAAAATGGAGAATTGATCAATATACTACGATACGAGAATGGCGAAAAGTACGATCCGCATTGGGACTACTTCGAGAGCGAGGAGTATGGTGAGAAATTTCGGGGTGGACATAGGGTTGCAACGATTTTGATGTACTTGTCCGATGTTTTAAAGGGTGGGGAGACTGTGTTTCCCAATTCAGACAAGGTCCAAGCGAAGGATGGTAACTGGTCGGATTGTGCTAAGGGTGGATTTGCGGTTAAGCCGAAGAAGGGCGATGCGGTGTTGTTCTTTAACCTTCATCCGAATGCGACGACTGATCCGAGCAGCTTGCACGGGAGCTGCCCGGTCATAGAGGGGGAGAAGTGGTCGGCGACCAAATGGATCCATGTAAGATCTTTCGTTGATAGAGTTTCTTCTGTGTAACACACATATGTTGGTGGAGATAGGTTCGTGTGATTGTTCTTTAGCCTTTTTTATGGAAGTTTTTATGCTCGAGGACAGGGAATTAAATCCTTCAGATACTCTACTTTTTAATGTGGTTTTGTCCGACAACTATATGTAAATAATTAATAAATATTAAGATTGAATTTGGACCGTCGTAACACTAGGACAAATAAATTTGGCTTATGATTCGTATTAGAACTACGAATTATGAAAAATTAAGCAACTCTGGATTAGTTTTTTTTTAAGATCCTATTCTAAATTCTATTCTATTATATCAAAAATGTTTATGCCAAAAGTCGAACCTTGAACTTCGCCCCACTCCGCCCCACCCCAATACCAGTGGACCAAATGGTCCTGGGCAACAACTCTGTATTAGTTATTAGAGAAAAAAGGCAATAGTCAAACACCTACCTTTATGTAATCAATAGGCTTAATTTACCATATCACCAAAAAAAAATAGGCTTAATTTACCTTCCATATTGGATTTGGATCTGGTGCTGGACTTTAAATGTCCAGCACCATGCTGGACACGCGGATTCGGTGGTCTAAACACCTGGATTCGATGGTTATTTTTTTATTCGATGGTTTGTATATATGTCTGATTCGATGGTATGGTGTGTTGTAATTCGATGGTATGGTGTGTTGTAATTCGATGGTATAAAATGTCTCATTCGATGGTTTGACATCCGATTCAATTGTTTGTATATTATGATTCAATATTTTATATATTCTGATTCGATGGTATGGTATGCATGATTCGATGGTATAAAATGTCTGATTCAATGGTTTGTATATTAAGATTCGATGGTATGGTATGCATGATTCAACAATATAAAATATCTTTTTTTAAGGAAACAATAAAAAATATATGATTCAATGGTTTATATATTGTGATTCGATGGTACGGTATGCATGATTCGATGGTATAAAATGTTTTATTCAATGGTTTGCATATTGAGATTCGATGGTATGGTATTGCATACTATCGAACCATTGAATCAGACATTTTATACCATCGAATCATGCATATCGTACCATCGAATCAGAATATATAAAATATCGAATCACAATATACAAATAATTGAATCGGATGCCAAACCATTGAATGAGACATTTCATACCACTGAATCAAGCATACCATACCATCGAATTACAACACACCATACTATCGAATCAGATATACATACAAACCATCGAATCAAAAAACCAAGCATCGAATCCGCGTGTTTACACCATCGGGTGCTGGACACGCGGGTCCAGCACCAAATCTGATCCCTTCCATATTGGTGTTCAATGGAATTCTACTGAATATGGCAGTACCATATTGGAATATTGTATGAATACTTACAGGAAAAACGTTATGCCGATCCCAACGCTTGTCTTTCAAACGGTTTGGATTAAAATACATGTAATTATTTTTTTAAAAGTAAACAAATTGAAATCAAAATTTTAAAAACTTAATGACCGATATTAGAAAAAAGAAATGTCATTATCTCAAAATACAAAAATATATTAATCATTATGACATTCGTGGCATGTCACTAACGTTGTTTCCCGAAATTTCAAATTGTCCATAATAATTTCTTGATAAATCTACTATCAATTACTAGTGACCACGAAATCTTTTCGTTATTGTATGTTATTTGTTTATGGCATATAATCTATAATTAATGAATGCCAAAAATAATAAGCAATTAGTAGGAATGGAAACTAAAAAATATTTTTTAACCAAGATTATTTACCACTAATAATATTGTGTTACCTTTTTAATGTTTAAAGAAAGGATATATAAAATTTTCTCCGAAAAACTAAGTAGAAGTTTTTGTATGAGTGTCGTTCCGTAATTAATTTTATTTTAATTGTCGTCTTGATGAATTTACATGATGTACTACTATCGAGGGCCTTGATTCATTTGCATACTATAAACCTGATCTAAATTGACACATGCACTTGTCAAATGTATGTATTAATATGTATTTCATAGTCCAATAATTGGAACGACATGAAGATGTTTCTAGTACTTAGTATGACAATTCCTAATAATTGTTCATATCAACCATTTTCATGGTATTAAAGATGTTTATACTTATTGTGCTTGCATAAGGATAGAGAAGTCAATAAATTTTATTTATTTAATATGATTTTAAAATAAAGCTTACAAAAGTGTGGATACTAATCATGTTCATAAACTAAAAAATAAAATCAAGAGCAAAATAATATTAATAATAATAAAGTTATTATTTGGTTCAAATAGCTAATTTTCTTTTATAATATATAAACTACCACAATCGTAGTTGTTTCATTTTAAAAAAGTTTGTCTCAAAATCCGATTGTATTTATTTATTTGATTTGGGGAAATATATTAATTTCATTGATCACAACTCAAATTACATCAAATCCAATTTTAGATAATGGCTAAGCATGTCCGATAGGGAACTAAAATAAGCAACATCAAAATGAGAAGGAATGCAGTGTCTAGTGAAGGTGTGCAGTACTAGGTTCGTCGCTATCAGAGAGTAGACAAAGCAACATTCCTTGAATCCTATAGCCATCGATTTGTAATCGGCTTAGTGCAAATATCACAGGTTGGCAATCTGATTCAAAAATAACTATTGTAGCTCACATATGGATTGCCAGGTCCATTCCATGTTTATCGCCTATAATTTTTAGTATCGTTGGATGTGAATATGATCAAATCGATAACTTGAGGCTGCCATAAATTGTTCTTTCGAGCATCGAATAACAGCTCCCACCAATTGTTTTTTTTTTCTATATTGGAAATATCTCCATCCAAATTTATCTTGACCCATCCAGGTAGGAGACAAGACCAACTCTGTGAAGAGCGAGCACTAACCACATGAATCTTGTTGACCTGTTGAAAGTCTGCTAGGAATCGGAGAGCATGGTCAAGTTCAGTTTATATGTCAACTGAAAATTTTAATTGAAAAATCAGGATGTTCCTAATTTTTCAAATCCCCTTAGTATGGCCATCAAAATGGTTTGCTTCTCTTATTTTAGTATTTAACATGTTGCTGCAAATGCCATAACAAAAGAATCAAATCTGGCAGCATCAACTGTAAATCCGTAATCTTTCCAAATAGGTTGTATTTTTGGGGGTCCCAGTAACACATGTTCAACTGCTTCCTCGTGAAATAGACAGAGAGGACATATAATGTTCACCAGAATACATTGTTTCAGCAGATTACATATGCTTGGTAGGTTGTTGTTTATAGATCTCTGATGAATGTCAAAAATACTCATTATTCGCGTCCTTTTTGTATGTCATTCTTAGTATTTTAGGTTGATTTAGTTGTGTTTTAGTTGTCTTAGTGTTAGTTTTCGTTCATTGTGTGTTTATGTTAAGTTTATTGTTTTTCATTAAGTTTGCTTGTTTTTAGGAGCATATTTGAGGAGAAGTGGAGGACGTTCGAGCGGAAACGCGAAGGTATGGACGAGAAGAAAGTCACAATGCCAAGGAGTGCTTATCACGAGAAGCTGGCGCACGCCAAGTAGCCGTTACTCAGGCGACCATCCACTCAGACGACCAGATGCACTCAAAGAGGGAAATTGCGAAGACCTGGCGCACGCCAGACCAGATGAACAGAAGTAAAATAAAGCTGAGTGTTGGACAAACAAATGGCAACACTTGACAAGGGCGGCTTAGAGCTTTCTGAAGGAAAGGGGAACAATGGCTGACTCTTTTTAGATATTTTAATAGATAAGTTAGATTACATATTTAGTTTACTATTCCATTAGTTACTTAGTATATATGCTAGTTTTGCTTTATAAACTAAGGAAGGACGAAGTGGACCAAAGGAGAACATAACTTTGGCCCAAAAACAGATGTAAATATTAGTTTTTGGTAGAAGAACGTGGACTTGAAGAGGGGGAGCTTGGAGTCTTGATAAGTCTCCATCCTTTTTACTCTTTGTCTATGTTAATGCTTTGTGTTTATATAAATATCTGTGAGTAATTTGCTTTGAGTTTTGTGCCTTAATACCTTGTATGTAGCCACGGTTTAGAGGGCTTCATATATATGTAGGAACATATTCTTATTAACGAACTTCATACCATGCTTTGACTTGTTTGATCACCAAGTTACTGTACTTAGTCAAACCTTGAGACCGCAAGGAGATAGGTTTGATAGAATTATTAGTTGGATGATCTGTTGCTTTGGTAGAAGAGAAATCTTCCTTAATTACTGATTGTGCTTTGAGTGATATGCATGAAGAGGTAGTTCATCATGGTATGACATTCGTGAGTTGTGTGAATTGCAAACGTCTAAGTTGCACCTTTGACCCATGCGGATGAGGCGTCTGGTTTTCAAGCTTTCCAGGAATACAGCGTAAATAAAAGCTAAAAAAATTAGTTTAGCATGTTTGTTTCTTTTGTGTGATCTTTTAGTTAGTGTTTATATATGTTTTATGTTATTTTTAGGTTTGTCCATATATGGCGCATGCCTAGGGATATGGCGCATACCCAAGGATATGGCGCATGCCATGTCTTATGAGTCGGAGAGAACTGGCGCACGCCAATAAGGATTGCGTATGTCAGGTTGTAAAAAAAATAGGAAGCTGGCGCACGCTAACGGACTTGGCATATGCCAGGTTTTGGCAGAGTCGACTATAAAGCTCTCGGGCATCCAAGTTTCTTCATAAGTTTTCAAATTCCAAAAATTCCCACCATCCAAAACTTCCAAATTTCATGAGTCCAACACTCCCAAATCGTTTACCCACACTTCTAAAGGTCCGAAACAAAGTTTACGATGGCAGATGCTACAGGATCTAGCCGGATTCATGGCTGAGACCAGAGGAAGCACGCAAGAAATGCTTCACCTTCTCCACCTGGATCTCTACCTCAAGACACCCGCAGCCGCTACAATACTCCATTTGCAATCTTCCATGATTGGGAGAGAGAGAGAGGTATCAAAAATTCTCACGACTTAGTGCCCTTAGTCATTTTACGATTAATTGGGAAGATATACAAATACTAGGAGTAGATAGACAACTAATGTCAGCTTTTAGGAAACTAGGTTGGAGGTACTTCGAGAACACGGAGATTATAGCTAGGCAAGAATTGGTGTTAGAGTTCTATTGCACGTTGTAGGTTTCAGCTAACAGACGATCATTTACTGTACGTGTATTTGACACTAACTGTAGCATGGATGAGAGTGAGTTTAACAATCTGTTTAGCCTTAAGGCTGGACTAGGTATGTTAGACTTCACGCCTGCTATTCAGGCCCATCGGACATGGCATAAGATTACAGGTTTTGAGCGATACGAGTCGGGGAGGGCACCTAATGTGCTGATTAAAGAACCTTATTTAGGCATCCTCTATCGCTTTATGACTCTGACCATTAGTGATCAATGGGAAGAGTTTAAAGTCTTTTGATCTCAACTGCATGCCATTGATTACCTCTGCCATGATATTCCTTTTAGCATCTTTGTTATGATCATCGACTACTTTGCTAGATCCATTAGCGATAAGGAACCTAGGTATCTGTACTTAGGTCATATTGTTTCCCGTATTACACGTCACCATTTTTCTAGGCAGTTTGCAGATTTCTGGGGAATGATTTTGGAGCCAGTGCCGCTCGACATCGAGAAGCTCCACATGAGCAAGCTGATCAAGAAGATGATGATCGATAGAGTTGAGGTTGTTGAGTACAAGCCTTGGGATGAGAGACAGACAGTCCAGTTATGTCTTGGGACACCAGCAAAGGCGCCAGCATAGAGAGAGGAGCAGCAGGAGCAGGCAGGCTCAAGCCATCAGTACCAGGCCCAGCATGACAATGCAGGACTGAGTCATCAGGCACCTGACTCGTAGTCAAAGATTCAGTTTTTATATGACCAGTTAGCTGCGATACAGGTATAGCTATATGGTCATGGAGAGTAGCTTTATGGATATGACGTGCAACTGCAGGACTATGCAATTAGCAAAGCAACCGGATGGGATCACCAGTACAATTATAATGCTCACATAGAGGATGAGCTTAGAGCTCAGAGAGAGGAGTAGAGGGCGTTCTATGCCGAGTCCAGAACTCACTTGGAGGCACAGTGGGTGCATATAGAGCAGCAGTGAGCGCACGCTGAGTGGATGCGCACCTGGGCGGAGAACTTTGGCAGCGGTTTCATGTTTCCACCACCACCTCCTCCAGCTTCTGATGATTGATAGGGAGGTCATATTTCTTTACTTTTGTATTTTTCTTTATTTATTTTCTTTGTTTGTTTATTTTTATGTATTTTGACTCTGTTTTTGTATTGTGTGTTTGTAACTCATTTAATGATTGTATTATGCTACTAGACGGTGATCCTATTAGGTTTACAGCCAAAAAGGTCACAAGAAGGTAGTCTACATAACAAGTTATTAGTGAGTTATTCTGTTGCATGTTTGTTTGTGTATGTTTATTTTGAGATTGGTTTTTCATATCTTTGGTGACTTGGTACGGAAGTGTTCCTACTTTGAGCTCTTCATGGTTCAATTTCTCTAATGCTTCTTAACGTACTAGGTCACTAAGATAAAACTATCTCAACTCTGTTTTTCTATTTGTGATTAGATGCTTATTAGTATCTTAAACACCTTGAGGACAATGTGTTATTCAAGTGTGGGGGAGGGTTCCTTCTCGGGATCTTTCTTATAGTATGTTAGTATGTTAGGTTTTGTATAGTATGTTAGTATGTTAGAATTTTATCATTTTCTTAGTTAGGAATTTAATTTGAGCACAAAGCCTAGGAATTGGTAGAAATCTCGCACTCTGTTGTTTAGATTAGTAATTTCACTATGTAGAATAGACTAGAGGGTTGATGAGTGAACTTTGTGAGTATTTGGGCCGAAGGAAGAGACACCCATCTCTATATTTTTTATGAGGTGCATACTTAGTCTGTTGATCGAGGTGTCCTACTAGTACTTATCGTAGTCTAGGTTGCGTGGAAGTTAGTAAAAGGATGGGGGTATTTTTTGACATTGAGCCTAGAACTTTAGAGATAAAATCCCTATTATATCCGTTGTTTAAATCATTTGAGCCTAGCCTTTTCTTGATCGTAGATTAAGAAGCCGATTACAAACCTTATATCATCCATCTTCCTTACTTTTGATCATCTGATTCGAGGACTTATAGGTTTTCATGTGTATTGGGTTTAGCTTGGGTTTCATTTGGTTTATATCTGTTGGGATTTGGTAGTATGGCCTTGTTAGAAGCCGAGTCTTTGCCTAGAACATGCTAAGTTTGTAAAGTTCGTGAATGTCAAGAAAAAAGAAAAAAGAAGCTAAAAAGAATGTGTATTTGAATAAGGCGTGTGGTCTAGGCAATACTTATGCTTCTTGGTCTTAGATCATTGGGATACTTGGGGAGTATGTTTATTTATTTTATATATGTAAGGATGTTTATATTAGATGAGTTATTAGTTGTATTTATGACTTGTCCTCGGATTGGGTGGTTTAGCCACTATCTACATATTTTATCTCACCTTTACCTTAAACCCTATTATAACCCGATGAACAGAATCCCCGATCATTAGCGACCATTATGACATTTAGATAATGCTGAGTAAGACGTAGGATGCTTTAAGTATATTGACCTGTATGCAAGTGATAGGAAGTTGACCATATAAATTATATGAGTGAAACACTTGTCTATCCTCGTGAGGTCAATCTTCTAGTATCTTTTTGCAGAGCTAACACTTGTTTAAACAATTGAGTGCTGAGGTACCTACTAGTTTATTGTGCTTTGTATTATGGATTGAAGAACTAACTTAGATTATGATTTAATTGTGATGCGAGTTGATGTTTTTGAGAGAAGTTAAGTGTTGATCTATTCATGCTATGTCTTTACCTTGTTTTGTATTTGTTTGTTTGTATTTGATTTTGGTTTAGGTTGTCCGCATTTTGAGTTTTTACTTGGGGACAAGCAAAGATTTAAGTGTGGGGGTGTGATGAGTGTCAAAAATACTCATTATTTGTGTCCTTTTTGTATGTCGTTCTTAGTATTTTAGGTTGATTTAGTTGTGTTTTAGTTGTCTTAGTGTTAGTTTTTGTTCATTGTGTGTTTATGTTAAGTTTATTGTTTTCATTAAGTTTGCTTGTTTTTAGGAGCATATTTGAGAAGAAGTGGAGGATGTTTGAGCGGACACGCGAAGGTATGGATGAGAAGGAAGTTGCGATGCCAAGGAGTGCTTATCACGAGAAGCTGGTGCACGCCATCCCTCTATGGCACACGTCGAGTAGCCGTTACTCAGACGACTATCCACTCAGACAACAGGATGCACTCAAAGAAGGTAATCGCAAAGACCTGGCGCACGCCACTTGAAGCTGGCGTATGCCAGACCAGACGGATAGAAGTAAAATAAAGTTAAGTGTTGGACAAATAATTGGCAAGACTTGACAAGGGCGGCTTAGAGCTTTCTGGAGGAAAGGAGGACAATGGTTGACTCTTTTTAGATATTTTTAGGTTAGATATTTTAGTAGATAAGTTAGATTAGATATTTAGTTTACTATTCCATTAGTTACTTAGTATATATGCTAGTTTTGCTTTGTAAACTAAGGAAGGATGAAGTGGACCAAAGGAGAACATAACTTTGGCCCAAAAATAGATGTAAATATTGATTTTTGGTAGAAGAACGTGGATTTGAAGAGGGGGAGCTTGGAGTCTTGGTAAGTCTCCATCCTTTTTACTCTTTGTCTATGTTAATACTTTGTATTTATCTAAATATATGTGAGTAGTTTGCTGTGAGTTTTGTGCCTTAATGCCTTGTATGTAGCCACAGTTTAGAGGGGTCAATATGTGTAGGAACATGTTCTTATTAAAGAACTTCATGCCATGCTTTGACTTGTTTGATCACCAAGTTATTGTACTTAGTCAAATTTTGAGACTGAAAGGAGATAGGTTTGATAGAAATGTTAGTTGGATGATCTATTGCTTTAATAGAAGAGAAATCTTCCTTAGTTACTAATTGTGCTTTGAGTGATATGCATAGTTGGTTCTTGATTGAGTTTAGTTGGTTGGTGGGGTCGAAAGAACATATCTAATCTTCTAAGCTTGGTTAAGGGTCAATTTAGATCTTTCTAGCGCAAAAGTGTAGACTGATTACCTTTGAAATACTCGTACCATGTCACATGCTTCGTATACCCCCTGAATCACTTGGTTATATTAGGTTTTAAGGTACTTAGCTTGCTTTTAGCTTTTTAGTTGTTGATAATCTATTTTGTGATATAAACTATCTAAGTGCTTGTTCTTATGCTCTTGAAGCTTGATGTTTGAGATTTAGATCACTTGAGTTTAACTACAAACTTCATAATCTAATCCTAGTTAAGTAAGTAAACACTAGAGTAGGCCTAACACCTCAATCTCTATGGATCGACAACCCTACTTACTCTATTTACAATTCGTTGTAACTCTGCTGCTGAACTGGTGCACGCCATCCTTGTTGGTGCACGCCAGGTTTGTTAGTCTGTTAGCTTTTTGTTTGCACCAGGTGCTTTAGCGTGTGCCAGAGCTTTGGGCTAGTCTAGAGGTGGCGCATGCCACCCATTTCTGGCATACGCTAGGAAGATCTGACAAATGACCGATCGTCCATTATCAAGCAGAATTACGATAGAACGTTTACTAAGGAAAGTGAATCTCGTCAATCTCTAAAAGAAAATCTTAAGGTGTGGAGAATAATAGTCTTGTTTTCAACAAAGAGACCAAAAACTCACTGACCTCAACCCCATAGTGGCCAAACTAGAAGAATTCCACCAGCGATCAAGGTCTGCATGATGTCTGCTTCGAATTGTGTAATTCTGATTCGATGTAAATCACCAATGTAGTAAATCTGTTGAGTGTCAAAAACTTAGGTGTATTGCCATAAATCTTTTTGCATCCGCTTTGGAGAATAGCGAGGATAATAGTTCTTCATTCTACTAAAGGGTATCATCTAGTAGTAAGTCAAAATGTGTTGGTAATGGTCACTCTCTGGGAATATGTATGATGGATGTGTTGTTCGTTGGAGGGTTTGATGTACTTGATTAGGATCTAACTTATTGTATAGTCGAGGTAAGAGTTGGACTCTTTCTCTCCAAGATGAGATTGCCCCATATATTTCAGTATGCATAGACTATGTTGATCATTCCCAAGATACAATGACACATTTCCAAGAATGTTGCACATGTATCTCAAAACTTTAGACGAACTTTTATATACCAAGAATTTTCGTACTCAGACTTTTTGAGTGAAGAAGGGAGGGAAATAATACAATTATGATAGGATGATGCAAATTACTGGGATAAATGAAAATGACAAGGAAAGTCTCTTTGTATAGGTGTTGAATGAACATGTTTAATATATCTCAAAGTACACATCTACATAGACACATCCATTCAATTTTTTTCTTTCAAATTATTAACTTTAATTGTTTACCAACTTGTATCTTTTGAATTTTTATTCTTAAAATCCAAAAGACACCAACAGGATATCCCGTGTGAGAGTTAGATAACCATTTGTCCTCCCAAATATTAATTAATGTATCATCGCCAACCCTCCAAACCAAACCTTCTCGAAATACCGACATGCTACACGAAGCATGTCTAGGAGAATAGCCCTCTATAGCTTCAAGAACTGAGCATCTCAAAAAATACCTAGTTTTAAGGACTCGAACTATCAGCAAATTAGGGTGACAGATTAGATGTCAAGCTTGTTTCACAAGTATTGCCCTATTAGAATTATGTAGCTGATGGAAACCCATGCCACTTTTTTTTATCAGCTCATTCTCTCCTAG
The DNA here is from genome assembly GCA_012979155.1 of Hypericum perforatum. NCBI lineage: Eukaryota > Viridiplantae > Streptophyta > Magnoliopsida > Malpighiales > Hypericaceae > Hypericum > Hypericum perforatum. The sequence continues at coordinate 13,982 of SOPF01026496.1, read as the reverse complement.
CCCCTTCAATAGAGTTTCCATTCATCAGTTGTTCCTTCTAGAAGAAGTTACATAATCTATTTCCAGTCATATGGCAAGTCTCAACTTGAAACAACTCATGACATAAGTCAGGAATAACCTGAAATACAGATTTTATAAGAATTTTCCTACTAGTCTAAGACAAAAACTTGTCTTTCCAAGTGCCGACTTTACTATGAATTTTGTCCTCTAGCTCCCAAACACAGCCTTTATTGATTTACCACCTTATTTTTTGATTGTATTAGTTACAGATTGTATACTATAGTTTTATAATACACACATAGACTAATGGAAGAGATTCTACTTGTCCACTACTAATTTATAAATTAGTGAAAATAAACCAAGTCATCAAATAATTTGCTATATAGGAATCAATATAAAATATGCGGCCAGTCCTGAGGATAAATAATCTCAGTTTTGGTCCCCTCTTTGTTGATTTTAGGGGTAAAGTCTGTCATCATTTCATTAAGTGAGATAATTTAAAGTTAAGAAAGTAGTCAGTTCTTGGCATGGGAAATATCTTGGCCATCAATGAGAGACGAGGTTCTACTGCATTTAGAGATCCAATCTACCATCCATATTACATGATCTTGGAATTAAAGACAGGGTACAAAATAGGAGAGTTGCGGAGTTTCAACCTGATATCATCGACAAGATGTAGAAGTTGCCAGTCAATCCACAAGGAAATGTGGATCAAGGAGGAAAATGAAGGCAATCCTACAGTTAGTCTATTGACCTTTGTCCGAAACAGGAAGAATTCTTCGATTGAACTTCACGAAGTTTTGGTTTCATCATTACTAGCATCATCTTGATTGGAATATCTAATGACCTGCGAAATTTGAGCACTATGATGATAAGCAAGGGTTTCAGTAGTGATAGAATCTGGTTTTTTTCTAAGCAAATAATGTGATCTCTTGCCAACCAGATGTTCCAGCAAATTTATCATAGGTACCATTTCCCCCTCTTTATTGGGGTAGTTTTTTTAGATTAATCACCCTTTAAAAAATATCTTACCGATCACATACAGTTTTATTATATTTGTAATTTTACAAAATCATTGAAATTAATAGTATGTTAATTAAAAGGGCTTCACGATATCTTTCTCTAAAAAAAGCAGAGAGGGGATTTGATTTTCCCTGGGATATGATATTACAAAAAGAAGTTAATCATATATTAATAATAAGGAACTGGTAAAAAATTGTATCACTTCTTAAAATTTTGATTTTAAATTTTACGAATGTAAGAAATGTTGGTGTCTTTAAAACACTAATTGGTTAAAAATTGATATGGCCTTTGAAGTTTATCTTCATTGTTGGCTTTTGAAATAATTTCAACATATCCTTTGGAAAACTATAAATAAAACCTTCCTCTTTCATTTAGATCATCCCACCAACAATTGCACATTCTCACATCTATCTGTCTTCTTCTCTTCTCCTGTTCTTCACACACTAGAAGTCTGAGTTTGAAAGTTCTGGGTATATAAAGGTTTGCCTGAAAGTTTCAAGATACATGTGCAACATTCTTGAAAATGCCTAACCAGTCGTTGTATCTTGAGGACAATTGTCATAATCCATAGTGCACTGAAATATACGGGGCAATCTCGTCTTACGGAGAAAGTGTCTAACACTTGTTTTGACTGTGACCTAATCCTAATCTAGTACATCAATTTTGATGACCAATAATCGTAAGACAAGATTTCACTTGAAGATGGTATCGACTAGCACCGTAGCATTGACCATGGTACTGGGAACTATCCTTGCCAAAGGTCAGCAAAGTTCAACGACACCGAGTTCAAGAGGTGGATGTAGAAGATGATGTTCTATCTGACAATGCTCAACTTAGTTTGGTTCCTAAAAAAGGAAGCACCAAAGATCATGAAAAATGAGATGGATCAACAGAAGATCAATCCTCTTGACACGTGGATTCACTGTAATTTCTTGTATCGTAACTAAATCCTAAATGGAGTAGACAACACCCTCAACAATGTCTATGCAGTCCCACTAAGGAGTTGTGGAGTTCACTCGAGAAGAAGTACAAAATGGAGGATGTCGGGACAAAGAAATTCATCGTTAGACAATCCCTCGACTTGAAGATGATAAACTCCAAGAAGGTCATTGACCAAGTATAGGAGTTGTAGTTGATCCTTTAAGAGATCCAAGCATAAAGGATGTAACTCAATGAGTCCTCCTAAGTGGCTGTGCTGATCAAAAATCTCTCCCCACTTTGAAAGGATTTTAAGAGCACCTCAAGCACAAGAGGAAGGACATGAGCCTAGAAGACCTGATTATGAGACTTAGGATCAGGGAAGACAACCAAAAATATGAAGTCAAGCAAGGCAAGACTACCTCTGAGACTATCGTAAACCTTGCTAAGGAAAATATGGTAAGAAGAGGAAGAAGTCCAAGGATAAATAGGAGAAGCAAGAGCCCAAGAAGAATAAGAACAAGAAGATCAAGGGCAATTGCTACAACTGCAAGAAATCTGGCCACATGGCTAAGGATTGTTGTCTGCCTAAGAAGGATGATCAAGGAAAGGCCAACCTTGCTAAAGACCCATTCGAGATGGATCTATCAGCTATGGTGTTCGAGGTCAACTCGAGAGAGTGGTTCATAGACACAGGAGCTGCTTGCCATATCTGCTTAGACAAGGAGCTGTTCTTGAGATATATCCTGATCACTAGCCAAAAGTTGTTCATAGAAACTCTACAATATCCAAGATCATTGGTCTAGGTAAGGTGGTCCTGAAGCTGACCTCAGGAAAGGAGCTGACTCTCAAGGATGTGCTGCATGTCCCGAACATTCGCAAGAACTTAGTTTCTGGCTCACTATTAAGCAAAATCAGTTTTAAGCTTATATTTGAGGCTGAGTATTCTAGCCGAGTATTCTAATTTATGGTATGGTAAATTAGGACACGTAAATTTAAACTTGCTAAGAAAGTTAGTTAGTTTAAATTTATACCGAATCTAGAGTTCAACCCTTCTAACAAATGTGAGGTATGTGTGGAGGCTAAAATGACCAAAGTAACTTACTATTCAGTAGAAAGAAGTACCATGCCTTTAGAGTTAATTCATACAGATACTTGCGATATGAAACACGTGCAAACTAAAGGCAGGAAGAAATACTTCATCTAGTTTATCGATGATTGCATGAGATACAGTTACATATATCTCCTAAAAAGCTAAGACAAAGCTCTAAATGTCTTTAAGAGGTATAAGAATGAGGTTGAAAATCAACTCAGCGTGAAAATCAAAATAATCCAAAATGATCAAGGAGGAGAATATGTAGCTCTATTTGAGAAACTCTACTAAGAACATGGCATTATTTGTCAAACGACTACTCCATACTTACCTCAATTGAATGGCGTAGCTGAATGCAAGGATCAAACTCTCAATGAGATAGTAAACACTATGCTGATTAGTCCAGGCTTACCCCAGAATATGTAGGGAGAAGTTGTGCTCTCAGCTAACCATTTTCTAAACAAGATGCCACATAAGAAAAGGGACAAAACCTCATATGATCTATGAAAAGGAAGAAAACCTTTCTACGTTACCTGGAAATATGGGGGGTGCCTAGTAATGGTTGAAGTACATAAGCCTAAATAGATAAGAATAGGACCAATACCATTGATTGCATCTTTATCAGATATATACAAAATAGTAGTGCTTATCGATTTCTGGTGCACAAATATGAAAACCCTAAAATTAATGCGATAATGGTTATAGAATCAAATAATACAATAATCTTTGAAGATATCTGGAAAGAAAAAAAGGAAGTCCAAAGAAAAAGGCTCACAAGACTATGCAAGGATCAAATTAGGAAGATGATAAACCTAGACATAGTAAAAGGACAAAGGTAACCAAGTTCGCTAGTCCTCATTATCTAACCTATGAGTTAGAAGATGAACCCAGGACAATCGAAGATGTAATGTCCAGTCTAGATGCTCCTATCTGGAAGGAAGCTATCAACAGTAAGATAGAATCCATTATGCAAAACCACATGTAGAAAATCATGGATCTTTCACAAGGCTACAAATCTTTGGGATGCAGGTGAACCTAAAAAAGAAATACAAAGCTGATGGATCAATTGATAAGTACAATGCTTGATTGGTACCTAAGGGGTTCAAACAGAAGGAGGGATATGATTTCATTGATACATACTCACCAGTCACAAGAATCACATCAACTAGAGTGCTTATAGCTGTAGCATTACTCTATAACCTCGAGATCTACCAGATAGATTTAAAAACAACTTTCCTAAATGGAGAACTGAAAGAGAAGATGTACATGGAGCAACTTGAAGGGTTTGTGGCTCCTAGTCAAGAGCATAAGGTATGTTAGCTGGTCAAGTCACTATACAGGCTAAAACAAGCACTGAAATAGTGACACAAGTAATTTGACACGACGATAATGTCGAATAGCTTTAAGATCAATGAGTGCGATAAATATGTTTACATTAAAGGCATACCTGAAGTTTATGTAATTGTATGTCTCTACGTGGATGACTTACTAATTATGGGAATCAATAAATAGGTTATTATGAAAACTGAAAACATGTTAAATGACCACTTTGACATGAAAGATATGGGTCTGGCAGACATCATACTAGGAATAAAAATTTCTTGGAAGTCTGACAAAATTATCTTGACATAATCTCAATACGTGAAAAGCATGCTCAAGAAATTTGAAGCTTATGACAAACCTCTGGTTAAGACTTTAGTAGATTTAAATCAATATTTAGCCGAGAATTGAGGGGGCCCGGTATCTCAACTGAGGTATGCACAAATTATTGAGAGCTTAGTATATTTAACAAACTGTACATATCCTGATATTGCATACTCAATTAGTAAGCTTAGTAAGTTCATAAGTAATCTAGGGAAGGATCACTAACTAACCTTGGAAATAGTTTATGGTATTTAAAGCATACAATAAACTATAACATATACTATGTTAAATATCCAGCTGTATTAGAAGGATACTGTGACGTAAACTGGATATCAGACACTAAGGACTCCAAATCTACAAGTGAATATGTATTCACTATAAGAGAAGGAGCTGTGTCATAAAAGTCCTCTAAATAAATGTACATAGTTTGATCTACCATGGAATCGGAGTTTATAGTACTAGACAATGCTAGGGAAGAAGCTGAATGGCTCAAAAATTTCCTAGAGGATATTCTATGTTGGAACAAATCGGTGCCTCCCGTATTGATACATTATGATAGCATGTCTGCAATCGAGAGAGCACAAAGTATAATATACAATGGTAAGTCTCAACATATCCATCGGAGACATAATACAATACCATTAGATAGTTGATCTCTAGTGGGGTGATCACTATTAACTATGCAAAGTCCAAGGATAACTTAGCTGATCTTTTATGAAAGAAATTAATAGAGATCAAATATACAACGTAGTAAGGGGATTGAGATGAAAGTCTACACAATAAAGAACGTCCATAATGGTAACTCAACCATGATGAGTGGACATCCCACAAACTTAGTTTAATAAAATAACTAAGTTATGGAGGGTTCAGCTAATCATCTGAAACCTATCTCATTCTCAAAAGCTGCCCATGTGTTAATATGCAGAGGTGTGGTAAGGTTAAGCATTACGCTTTTAATGATTCCTATACCTTGATAAAAGTGGAGTATGGTAGGATACTTCAAATAGAAGATCACTTATGCAAGTGTGATGTGAGGCCGCCTTAAATGGGAAAATACTTATGAATCCAAGATATGATCCATGGCCGAAATAGACACAATGTGAGAACCTAAATATAATAGGGCTATTATTGTGTAAATGTCATTTTCTTGATTTACGCCAAAAGCTGATGATTTAAGACATCACGTTTGTCGAGCAGCGAGTAAATCTGATAACATATTACTAGAGAAGGTTCAAAACTACAAGCTACCTATCTGGATGCAATAATAACTCGTCGGAACTTTCGAATAGAGTCTGCATGCATTGATCATCATTCATGCTAGACTAAATTGTTAACCAAGTGGGGGATTATTGGTATCTTTTAGAAAATGAAGCAGTAGCTTCATATGCCTCTTGGCACGAAAAGCCACAAATTGGTTAAAAATTGACATGGCCTTTGAAGTTTATCTTCATTGGTGGCTTTTCAAATAATTTCAACATGTCCTTTGGAAAACTATAAATAACATTCCTCCCTTCATTTGGATCATCACATCAGCAAATACACATTCTCGCATTTTTTTGTCTTCCTCTCATCTTCCGTTCTTCACACACTAGAAGTCCGAGTCTGAAAGTCCCCGTTCTTGAAAATGTCTGAACAGTCATTGTATCTTGGGGATGATTGTTGTAGCCCGTATTGCACTAAAATATACAGGGTAATCTTGTTTTATGGAGAAAGTGTCCAACACTTACCTCGTGTGAGACCCGATCATAATCAAGTATACCGATTCCGACGACCAACAATAAAAATAAATAAATTCAATATAACGAGGATAAAATATGGGGCCTGACTTTGTATTTTAAAAACTAGATTCAAGGTATTTATTGTCTTTTGTTCAATTAGGAGATGTTCGGAAATTTCCTTCCATTAGATGTTAATTAAGTAAACGATTAGGGTCAACGTATGTGTATGTTTATAAAAAAGTGGGCATGATCGTTAGGTCAGCCAGAAAATAAAGCGCTCCACCACCACCACTATCTGCAAATGTGCCTTTGCTCTCTTGAGCTTATCACATTTGCAAGTCGTTACATAGACCGGCAATCTTTTTTTTCAAAAACAATTTGGTTTTTTTTTAAATCTACTGGTCATGGTTAATTAAAAAATTGAAAAAAATTAATTACCAAACTGTAGAATACCAGTGTCAAGTTACGAAAAAATTATCCGGAAAAACATAAAAAACTCAAGAAAATAGGAGGAAAAATTAAAATATTTTTATTTTAGATTTTCTAAATATTTTTCAAAATTTTCATTTTGAAGATTATGCGTAAAATTCAACTCAATTTAGATGTCGAGATAGGTTGTTGTTAGGGATGGCAAAAAGATCCAGACCATGTGGATCAGACCTTTACCTTATCTAGTGGGTCTTAGGATCCATGTGTCATGGATAGAGTATGGATTTATGTATGTGGATTTTAATAAGGTCTGGGTCTAGATTAGATCGATTTAAACCCAGACCCAGACCTTACCCATAGACCCATTTATTAGATCCTACCCATATATCTATTAGTTAGATCCTACTTAGACCCTAGTTAGTTTATTATGAAAATAATTATAATACATATATAAGTTAACTCAAAAAATTCTAATACCTAATTAGACAAACTTGAATATGACTATTTCGTGAGGATCAAGAAGAAACTCAAAAGTTCAGTGAGCAAATCTGAATTAGATCATTACTTGGAAGAGTTTGTTTTACCTAGAGCGGAGAACTTTGACATATTAAGTTGGTGGCAAAATAATGGGCTCAAGTATCCCACATTGCAAATCATTGCTCGAGATGTGCTATGTATTCCTGTGTCCAGTGTTTCCTCGGAGTTTGCTTTTAGCACACGAGGTAGGGTAGTAAGCACTCATCGTAATTGTTTGTATCCGAAGACTTTGGAAGCTTTAATGTGATTGCAAAATTGGTTGCGTGAGACCATAAAAAAAGACAATTCGGTAATGATATATTTTATCAAGTTTGTGATTTAAAATTCAGGTATATATAATATTAATTTTTATATATTAAAATATCAAATTTTAAATAACTAATTAAGTAGTTAAATTTAATTTTTTAGATGCAGAAAAAATCGAGAAGAATTAAATTACATGAGCAAGAAGATAGCACGAAGATAATCACAGAGACTTATTCAAAAATCACATGGAAAATCAGCAAGAAATTATTTTATTTTTGAACTTTATATTTAATATTTATAAATTTATTGATAACTTGTGAACCATATTTATTTAGTTGGTTGAAATGCCACTATTTTATATAAATTTAGTTTGATACTTTTTTTTTATTATATAAACTCTATTTTTTTCTTACTTTTTATATGGATCATATTAAAATTTTAAAAAAATATGGTATAAAGTAGCGGGTCTATGGATAGGGTATGGATCTTTGATTAGACCCTAGGATCTGGGTCTGGATTTTTCCCAAAGATATTCATAGGGTCGTGGGTAGGGTATGGATCCAACTAAAAAAACTAGGGTATGAGTTGGATACTATCAATACCCTATCCTACCCTACCCATTGCCATCCCTAGTTGTTGTCATGGGGACACCAAACCAAGAGAGAAGCAAAGATTGGAGTCGAGATCTCACTGATGAGCTCATTGATCGTCATATCTAGGTTTGTCATTTTTGTACAACTTAGTGTACATTTTATATAACTCAGTCTATCATTTATATATAACTCGGTTTTTCATTTAGATATCGAAACAGTACTTTGTTTGTGGAGACATCGAGCATGGAGAGAAAACTAGAGATTAGAGTTAAAATCTCACCGATTATCATCGAGAACTCATCATCGAGATCTAACTAATCATTTCAAAATTGAACTCTTACTGGCATCATCAATTCTAAACCCTAGAACATAACATCTTTCTTTTCCATAAATAGATTCTCCAACGCTGGCAAAGGCTATAGACAAGAATCTGTCTCACCTCTGGGAATGTTGCGGTGGCAGAGTTCTCGACGTCCTTCTTCAGCAAGGACAATGTTAAAGATATTAGGGATGAGAGAATTACAGACGGTTGGGTTGAAAGCTGGAGACGGAGGCAATTACTCCAATGACTCATCGATGTCAAAATATGGATTAAGGCACACATCGCCGTAGGTATCGAGGTACACATTGTCGGGAGCAAAAGAGGTCTAGCTTACTGAATCTACTAGTCGAAGTTGATGTCGAGCTTGCTGGCATCGTTAATCTCATCAATTTTGTTGACTTAGTTGGGACAGATAGTGACGAAGAATAAAAGGAGACGAAGAATAAAAGGAGAGAGAACATAGAAGAGAAAAATGGTAAAGGTGCTAAAAGACAAAAATATTCTTATTATTTTTAACAGTTAGATTTATGTCTTCTGATGCGAGTATAATCATCAAGATTGATGACTCAAATTATATTTGTATTTATTTGGCTATTGTTAAAATTGATTTTTGGATTTGATTTTTTATTCAGTTTATTGATAATTTAATTCGAACTCGTCCAAAAATAAATTGAATACAATTTATAATTTTTACAATTTATCAAATTGACGAATTTAATTTAAATTTAATTCGAGTCAAAATTGAATTAAATTTATTCATATTTAATTTTTAATTTTATAATACACTCTAAATTCTTAAAAACAAATACATACTTCAATCTAAATTATCTACTCAACTAAATATTTTACTTCATTGGCTCAATAAAAAAACTAAAATAAACAAGATAAACTAGTTTTTACAAAACCTTAATTTTTTAGCTTTGTTGAAAAATAACCAATCTTAAATTCTAATACTAAATACTATCATATAACAATAATCATAATTTACATGCATATTGTAAATTTGAAAGTTTTTGAATATTTATATTAAATATTAAATTATTAAAAAATTAATTCGAATTCATTTTAAATCTTATTCAAATTCAACATTCCATAATTTAAAGGATTTGATAAATTATTTATTTGATCAACTAACTAACTATTAATAATTTGATACCTAAGACTGAGTGCAGCAGCAGGATGGGATGGCCCACCAACAGCCAAGCAAAAAAATAAAAAATGGGTGGGGCCCGCGTCCAACCTGGGATGGTCATCCATCCTTTGGCCTGAGAGCGGCGGGGGTTTGGTTTTTTTTTTTTAATCATACTTTTTATCTTATTTTGTATATTTGGCACAATATTATTCGTTCACATAATTTTTTTAAGATAGGATTTGAGATGGAAAAAAATATATAATTACTTGTTATTTTTTTAAAAAAAAAGTAATTAACAAATAATTATTTACTTATAATTTATTATCATAATTCGTTTTTAATTAGCATTATCTGGATTTATAATTTATCAATATGAATTATTACTAATTTAATGCTTTTCAAAGAAAATCATTATTGTTTATTTTTCAAAATTAATAATTTAATGCGAAGTAGTAAATGTATATTAACGAATATTAATATGTGAATTAAAAAAATTAAAATTAATTGTGTTGATGATGTGGAGAAAAATATATTAATTATTTATTGATTAAAGATAGATTAGGTAAAAGATGCGAATGAAATATTTCAGGTAGATGAGTAAAAAATTAATAAATATTTCAGTAGATAAATAAAAAATTAATAAAATATTTCAAAAATGAATTTAGAGATGCTGCTGCTATGGATGGTCTAATATCGTCCACTAAACAGCTGGCGAGTTGAAGGCGCCGCACTATCTAGCTGCTTTTATCTAGCAGAGCAATTGTCCAAAAACGTAACATCCGCAGAGAAAATGAGACCGCATAAGAAACAAAATAATAATAGATTACTCCAGTAATTGCAATCCCAAGTCCTTTAATTTTGAATATATCATATAATTAATTAAATATAATCCATTCACGCAACTTCACCATCATTATCCTAAATCTTTACACAATCCACACACCCCTCCTCTTCTACTTTGTATCTATCTCTCCCCCCATATTCTATACAATAACACTTTTACTTAAATAAAAACAAAATTTATTGTCCTAAACAAACAATAATTAAATAAATAAAGGCACATCGGCCGCGCCGCCCACTTCTCCCCTTCTTCTTTAATTTAACCTAATTTAATAGGCACTTCTTCAAGAAGTAACCGCCACTTCCTTGTGAACAGCGGCGAAGCTGTTCCCGCCTCCGGATGCCGAAACGGCGGCGTACCGGGAGGAGGAGGAGAAGCCGGAGAATTCGCCGGCGTCGAGGTCGTCCTCTGCTGCGTGGGGGCCCTCGTCGAAGTTAAGAGCGTAGCTGAGGGGATCGTACTGGAACTTACCACCGGACGACGACCGGGAGTTGTTCCCTCGGTTGAAGCGGCGGATGAAGGTCTTCCACTTGGGGCCGGCGGCGAGCTCCGACCACTCGCGAACCTTCATGAAGGCGCCGATGCTGCGTGACCGCCAGGATCCGGGCGGCGGGGACTGGGGTGGGTCCCACAAGGAGGCGGAGGACGGGGAGGAGTAGGAGGGGGACCGGCGGGAGCCGAAGCAGGGGAAACAGCAGCAGAAGCGGGTGGTGGACGACAGAAGGGAGGTCGAGTTAGCGGTCGCCTCCTCGGGAATTGGGTCGCTCATCTCTCTCTCTCTCTCTCTCTCTTGCGGGTTTAGGCTAAGACTGGTTCGGTAAAGGGGTAGGATGGGAATTATATATGAGGGGAGCCGGAGCTTTGTAACGGCAAGTAACCGGCTACTGGGAGTTCCGGTTCCTTTTTTATTATATAACCTTTTTTATACAACTTTTTGACTAACCTTTTAATTAAATTTTAACTTCAATTGATAAATTTTGTAATCTCAAGTAATTTTTCACAATTACCAAAATGGACAATATAATATAAAATTTCTGTTTAAAGAAATGGGGAATTCATCTGTACTCAAGCGTTGTTTCGTATGGGCTTTTTTCCTGAAATCAATTAAATAATAGCATACAACACCAAACGATAAAAAATGAATGACTGTCGCATACAATGGCGCTAAATTATATTTTTGCCGGTATTCTGATGGATTACTAATCAGTCAAAATATCTTTTTTCTTCCATAATTTATGGGTTTTAGCTGTCCCTCATAATTCCAGAAAACCAAGTACTACAAGTAAGACCCAGTCAAACGTGGTAAAATACATATATTGTGATCTCAGCAATTTAAGTAGCAATATCGGAACATTCAAATTCAGACAAAATGAACCATGTTCATCATAAGTTAACAAAAATAACTTGTCACGACCCAAATTTGAGATCGCTGACCGGCGCTAGACTATGCTTACCTACTTTACAAATATCATAATCTAGCAAGCCTCGAACATATACATATCATAGTTATTGATAATTCGGAAGTACAAATATAATTTATATGAATATATTACAAATAAACATAATTCTAAGTCATATGTCCAGGATCACAATATGTACAATGGAGCGACTCTTCTAGATCACAAAAGAGAAATACCATCCAAAGACTTCGAGAAACCCAGAAGAAGATGACGATTTCTCACAATTGAACAAACAACTCTTCGGACGTCAAAATGAACTTATACATCATCACCTGTGGAGAAGGGGGGGTAAGTACTTGGAAGTACTTAGCAGGAGATATTAAAACTAACCTATAATTAACTAACCAACCACATGCAAAGACTCAAATTCATGCATAGACAAATGATACCAAATTAACACTTAGCACTTCACAAATAATTTGAAACATAAGCAAAGACGGATAAATGAGCACAGATACGCTCCAAATACCAGAGACAGACAAATGAGCACAGATACGCTCCAAATAACAAATCACATAGATTATTACGTTCTGACCCGAACTTGGAGTCGCAAACGCCAAATAAACAGATGGACTTCAGATAGGTCTAGAATGTGTCACTCCCTCTCACAACACTGGGATACCATATCTTATAGCGCTTTCATAATCAAACTCCGCCGGCCAAACATATCATATCAGAATCAGAATCCAATGTATCCCCAAAAACATGTGCACATGTGCCAACATCCCCGGTTGGTCACGGGTAGACCTCATCATCCGCCATCTCACAAATCGACTCACATATATCATACGCAAATTCATAAATTACCAAATCAAATCCTCATAATCCATAAGACTTATATTTTCCAAAATCATGCATAACCAAAAATCATCAAAGCACACAAATTAAAGACTCACATTCACAATCCATCAAATCACCACATAATCATCATATCATAGCAAAGTCACAAGATTATAACAAACAATGTTAGTCAAAACAGAGGTTAGGGATAATATCACCCTACCTTAGTCAAATTGCACAAATCCGTACGTACTTCACCATCCATAATGCTGGTACTCCAAAGGATGATCAACTAACCAAAATAATAAACCTACTATCACAAACAACTTCCTAAGCATATTCTCAGAATGGCCATCAAACTCAATTTCCCAAAATTCGACTCACCAAATTTCAATCTTTCAACTTGTTCAATTCGTAACTCAGCAGGTAAGTCTGAACTTCCACGAGCTGTACAAAACGTTTCCCTCAACCAAATCAAGCTTATAATACCTTTTCGGAAAGCTCAGGAAGTCTTTTATAATCTGTCAAAATTTCAGATTTTAATTCGAATTCTAAGTCTACTTACCAGGTCGTTCTTTCAACTGTCGCTCAACTGACGACCCCTGTAAATATCCGGCTACTAAATATCCATTTCCCGATGACTCCTTGATCTAAATAACACGAAATTATACCACTAGAACGATATGGAAGTCCTTTATAAGCTGTCAAAATTTCAAATCCTAATTCAAAGTCTAAGTATACTTACTATCCACGTTTTCCTCGATTTCCTCCAGCTGCGTGCAATCTGACTAAAATCAGATTTCCCGTTGACTCCATGATCGAAAACCCATATAAAATATACCGTTAGAAAGGTATCTCGACGATCTACAACTTTGTTAACCAGCTCAAAACCTGAATCAGAGCAGAAGAAGGCTTACCGAGACGATCTTTCTTTCCCCACATTTTTCTTTTCTTTTCTCTCTTCTTTTCTCTTCCTTTCCTCTCTGTCTCCGTTGCTTTTCTTAAGAATTAATGATTGATCTCATTAATCATTCCCCTCCTTGGTTATTTCTCCACGCCTCTCACCAAAAAATGACACCTAGCCTTTTAAATTTTTAACTTTTCTCTTTTGGTCCTTAACTTTCTTAACCTTCCCAAAATCACTCCAAACTTTTTAATAAATTCTCATTTCATAAATATTTCCAATATCAATAATTAATTTGGGTCATAACATTCTCCCCTCCTTATAAAAATTCGGTCCCCGAAT